>JABFPB010000221.1:0-48150 GCA_022817645.1 Ceratoteleas bidentatus
CCTCTTTTGTTAAAAATGACAGTCTGTTTGTGTACTACTCGCCGCCATGAATTTTAGTTCCGTCAAAATCCGTCTGGATCGCATGCTATTCTGCTAGTCTCAATAATGTTTCTTAATTGGTTGAAACATTATTGAATTATTATACTTTCAAACTATAAATGTTGTTTTCATCAACAGTAATGTTATTTTAAACCGGATATTTATCCCTCTGTTAGAGTAATATTTATTTATAAGTATTACATATATTTGTAAGTATATATATATAATAATCTTTTTATAAATTTGAAGTGGAATGCACTGAAGTTTTTAATGAAACGCAATACAAAATTAAAGTATTTAGAGGGTTGGAAAAAATCCAATTTTTATTAAAAAATTTTTTTAATCAATTAATTTTATTTAAATCAATTTTGAATTTATATTCAATTTTTCCTTTTCTATGTAGAACGCTAAATTAGATTTAAAAAGATTAAACCGGATTATTATAATAAAAAAGATGTCAATTCAAACAAAAAAAGTATTTTATTATATAGACTTATTATATAGAGGCAAACAAACAGTTGCCTCTTTTTACTTTTGTTTCTTATTTAAAAGCATGTAATTATAAAAAGGAATGCAAAACTGTGCAAACAACAAACTATATAAATAACAGTCGAATGTTTATATGTGAACACCGAACTGTTTAATGAACATGTTTAATATATAATTAAAAGTTCAAATATAAACATTTCATTACTATTTAAATTCTTTATAAACTTAAAAACCATTATGTTCCTCTGTAATTCTATTATATTATTATAGAAACAAAAATCCAGAAACAAATTAAAAAAGGTAAAAATTAATTTGACAAAACTATTATAACTAAAAAGACATTATGATAATTTGAAAATAAATAGTATGTAAAGGATCTTATTTGGTTCTTTTAATTTTTTCTTGATTTAAGTCTATTGATTTAAACTGGTTTTCCCTTGCTTGGAGTTTTATAACTTTCAGAAATATTTAATACTTACTGGGTGTGGCAACGAATTATATCGCACATATCCGGCAGCAATTACTAGAGTAATATCTCTAGCAACCACCAAATATGTTAATGGCATTGGTATTAAGCCCACCCATGCTAACGACAGAAATAATGTGCCTACTAGTAATTTATCTGCTACTGGATCAAGGAAACTACCAAGCTTGGAAGCTTGAGAAGTCCAGGTTCGTGCGATCCAGCCATCAGCCAAGTCACTTAATCCAGCAAAACCAAACAGGCAGAGAGCAGTCTGTAAATGTAAAAGTGGGTTTTAACTCAGTCAGTTTTATTTGCCAATGAAAAAATTAAATATTTGTTTTTATTGTCAAAAATAAAAATGTCATGATGTATACATTCTAATTTGTTCTATATAACTGATTATAAAAGTATGACAATAAGCAAAAACATTTTTGACACTTACTTGATAGTCTTGGGATAAAATCAAATATCCTAAGCAAGGAGTTACTATAATTCTACCAATAGACAAGAAATTTGGCACCGTCCAAATGTTTTCTCTCTCAATGATTTTTTCAACGCGCAATTTGGTTTTTTGTCTTAATTCTCGCAATAGTTTTGTCCTCAACGCCTTGCGTCTCTCTCTCCTCTCCTTCGTAAACGGATGATCCCCCTGAATGTTTCGAATCTGTCCATTGGTTTGGTAGAAGCTGCTTCTTAATTGACTGACACACCGCTGAAATATACACTTCTCCCTTAAGGAATTCCTCAGTTGCAGCAAGACGAAATAACTCATAGTAATTTGAATTGTCGGAATTTTGCCGAAGTCATTGGCTACTGCTCACAGTGTCAATTCGAGACGAGTTTCACGCAGAATTTTGTCAGCCGAAAGTCATGTTATGATCACATTGAATCTGAGGTTAGGTTGAGGTTAGGTTGTGTTCGTTCGGAAAAAATACGACACAGTACGACGAATTAGACATCGTCTTCCCGCACACTGAATCAAGAAGCTAGTATTTATGCTCTGCCGTTCGGATTTTTTTCCTATTTTCGACAGTTACTTCGTAAAATCTTCGACCGATTAAAACATCGTCACACGAACTGCCGTTATTGCAACGTTTGATTTGTTTTGAAGGTCGCGAAATCTATAGCAGATAACCACGGAATTTATGTAGTTCGTTTCGATAGTTTCGAACTTTTATTGTAACAGTTTTCGTAACAGTAATCTAATCTGAAATTACAAAATGTGTTGAGAATAAACTGATGCTTTTCATTTTTCGATACACAATATGGAAATAATTGATTTTTTTTAAATACATTTTGAATTTATTTTAAAATAAAAGTTGTGCAATTACGCTTTATACATTCTGATATATTTGTATTACCCCACCCCAAATAACATTTTATTTATATTCAAAATGTAAATATACAACGAAGTTATACGAATTTAAACTTGTATGATTGTCACACCGACAAGTGCTGCCATCTGTCACTAAACACGTGTTTCCTAAGGTACGTGTTTTGACGATCAGCCGTTTAGTTGCGAATTCATAGAATTCGTATTCGTAAAGTATTATTGCAATGAATTAATGATTTGTGTTGTGAAAGTGAAAATTGCAGTTCGTGCTTCACAATAATTCGAAAGTATTTTAACGTATTTGATTCATATTAGTGTTTTTAGCACTGCTTTTATTATGCCGGTTTTAACCTACAATAATAAAGTATAAGTAAAATGAAGTGATGTAATCATAATACCTGAAATATTACTTATTGAATTAGTTATAGTTTTACGATTTATATTTGGGCAATAAAGTAAATTTGATTATAATAACAAACAGTCGGTGAAAAATGACTGACAAAGAAGACATAATCGAAGGAAATCCATTTCTAAATAGAGGAGATGAAAAATCAAGTAATGCTAATAAGAGTGACATGTGGGATTCAAGTTTGTACCCTGAAAGAAATAATGGACAATGGAAACGAAGTTGGATAAAAACTTTAATAGGTTTTGAGGGACGAGAGTCATTGGCCAATTTAGAATGTGAACGGAATGTATATAAAGCTTTAAAAAGTAAGATTACTTATGTATGATTAATAAAAATGTATAAGTTTATGAAATTTCTACATTAAGTTGTGAATCTATTTAATAGATTTTCACTAATAGGAACATTTTATCAATTTCTAATCAAATATTGTTATTATTCTTTTTAGGTCCTCTGGTTAAACTACTTATAGGAGCATTAGAATCTTCTGGATGGTATATTATTTGAATATATAAAACTCAATTTTTACTTCTTAAATTTTTTGTGATATTATATTTTACTTTTGTATTACTTTTGTATTTCAGTAAATTTGATTTTAGACGACATGTATGTTGTGAAATGTGTGATGAACGCCTTGCTGGAGGATACGATCCTGACTTAAATCAAGTATGTAGTAAAATTTTCAAAAATGCTTGTAACAGTTTAAATATGGAAGTGAAATTACTCAGTATAGTATGTAAGTGCAATTTTTTATATAATTTCAGATTATTATTTGCCAAAATGTGACTCGAACAGAACCCAGAGTTGAAAGTACCATGGCCCATGAGCTAATACACATGTTTGATTACTGTAAACAAAATTTTGATTTCAAAAACTTGGATCACGTAGCTTGTTCTGAAGTGAGAGCAGCGAATCTGACGGGTTGTAGTTTTTTTGGTTCAGTGTCCCAAGGTTCCAGTTCATTCACAAACATAAAACAAACTCACAAGGTACATTATAAAATGCATTGCATAATTTGGTACAGTAGTTGTCGAATAGATTCCCAGCAAATGAAAACCAATTGAAACTGATAGAAATATTATCATTCATAACATGTTTCTTCAAAAGCTTCAATACTATTAATTTCAGTTTTATTGGATTTAATTTATTATAAAAACAATCTAATTTAAATTACATAAATCGATTATTATGATTTTTTGAAAACAATTGATTTCTTAAACCTTAGGAATCTATCATTTATTTTTCTATTGCATCAGATTGAACGAATCCATGCTATTTGAGCAAGTGTATTTTATTGGTGTGAACCATTAACCTTATTTCAGGAAATTTTATAGTTTTAATCCAATACAATTTCCTGCTTGATTTTAGTTCAGTTTAGTTTAGCTAGACTGCAGTTCAGTTTCAATTGGCTGAGGAGTTATCGATTTTGATTATTTTCTCAAATAACATTTGTCTTGAGATCTCATATATATTTAAAATATATACTTCATTTCAGACGTGTGTACATGAGCGAGCGGTATTGTCCGTTTTGGCGATAAAGAAAGTGAGCCGGAAAGAAGCCGAGGCAGCAGTTGATCGCGTTTTTTCACGCTGTTACCAAGACATGGAGCCCATAGGTCGACGCATCAAGCGTAACTCCAACGACCTGATGAGATCCTACAGAGAAGGATATTATTACGGATATTTGTAGAAACGCAGATAATGCTCGTAAAAATTTCATCGACTATTGTTTACGCCCAAGAAGTTCAATTTGATCTGCTTGAGATCCAATTTATCAGTGCATATCGTAATTTTCTGGTGAAAATACGAAATGTAAAAATGTTTATCGCTGAAGAAAGTGGTCGATTTGCGTAGAACTTGATGACACTCATGGCGAGAAATTGCTACCAGTGAAAACTAATAGTTTTAAAATGGGTAAAACTTTTCCAATTGTTTGCATTCATACACCTTTGGTATTCATCGGAACTGCTTGGAAAAATATAAGAAAATATAACTTTTACATTTAATTAAATGTAAAAGTAATAATTTAATTAAATCGAATTAATTAGAATAATGATTATTTTCTCTTTGTATGAGAAAAGCACGTAATTACTTTCCACACATTTGTCATGAATCGGGTGTAAATCTCCTGCTGAGCAGAGACGATATAAACAGTACACTGAGTGTATGTGTAATAATTATATAAATGCATATACTAATTAATGAGGTATTAGCATTTCACTTGCCAGACTGTAACATTTTAATTGAAAATTATTAAGTCTTTGATCTATAATGTAACATGTTTATTATATGATTACAATTGTTAACAAAACACTAAGGCGAAGCCATTAGTGTTTTGAATACATTGCCTCCAGAAATTATAGTTATTTTTTCTGGAGGCAATGTATAAAAACTAAACTAATGGAGCAATGTCTGTAAAAATAAAATTCAATCCACACATTGAGAAGGAATTACAGTTTGCACCAAAACAATAGTTAATACTTTAATGTGAACATTTTAGATTATTACAATACCAAATATAAATCTTGCATACAGTCAGGCACAATTTGAATGTATATAGAGCATTTGTTATTCTACAAACTTTTTAAAATTATGTTATATTTCATATCTATTATATACTTGATTCTGAAATTTTTACCGTAAAAACTCAGTGTGCAAATCAGAAGTTTGTTTTTGTGTTTTATCAGAAACATTATAAAAACATACGTAGAATCATCCTAATTATTGTTTATTACCAATATTTGTACATAATTATCTGAATAAAACTTTGCTTCTTATAACATTGACAAAGGAATTCATTAATCATTATGCATGAGGTGTTAGGGTGTTACATATACAATAAATTTCGATAAATATGTTTGAAAATCATTGCTTCCAAATAATTTTTTGTTTAATAATTGGAATCATTTTAATTTTATAAAGGTATCTCTAATCTAAAACTACTGACACATTGCCAGAATACGACACAGTCTTTAAACTGTGTGACAAAAAAGTTGAAAACATTCTGACGATTTTTAGCACCGCAAACAGCATGTACGCAAAGTTTCATTGGATGTGAACTTTTTTAATTTTCAATGAACACATCTGACAATGTCAAGGAAACTTCCTAAAGGTGAAAAATCTGTCGCCAAAAGTATAATTAGGATCGCAAGTTTAAAGTCTAAACAGTAGTTAATCAGAAGCATGAGAATACTTTTCTTAAACAGAAAAGAGTGAGTTAACAAAATTGATATTTTTGGCACCATGTGGCATAACGTTTTTCAAATAACTTTTTCTATCACGTTCAGAGTACGTCCAGTTAGAAGAAAATATTCATATAGCAATCTGACTATTTTTGGAGCGAATGCGTCACCGCGAATCGGTACGCACTGGTGACACACTTCCGCCAAAATTCCTGCCGGTTTCACCTTTACTTATGAGGATAACTTTAAAGCAAGTACGCTGTGCATTTCACTAGCACGGTCACCTTGCCCCGGACAAACAATTGTCCACTAGGCAAATGTTCGCTCGGCCAACTTGTGCGCCACGCTCGAGCGGCTCTTTTTTCGCCAATTTCTCGTCGAGCTCTTTTCGCCGATCCGTAATCGAATTTTGTCACGGCCGATAGTGGCCGAGTGACAGAGAGGAAGAACAAAAGTGGAACAAAAAGTAACCGTCGTTTATTAGCCAAATTAAATCGGGCAATTCGAATCAATAAAATAAATCGTCGAGTCCAATTGAGTCGGAGTTCGTCCGACGGAATTAGTGCTGTGAGAGGAATGTCGATTATTGTTTGGTGTATTTTTGAATGCATTTTTGATGATAGTTAGTAGTATACATGATTATGGTAGCTGAAGCCTAATAAAATTTGTTTCTTTCTAAATTGAAACGACGAATCATTGATGTGCTTGTGGACGTTTCAGAAACTGGAATACTTTCCTTGAAAACAATGATAAAAAGTATTGAGTGTTATTGAGTTTAAAAATATATATGTAAATGTATACTACTTTAATCAGTATGCATTTTTATATGGAGGATAAAAGACGATGTAAAATTACATAGTAATTATTAATAGAATTCGCAAGATACTAACAACACAGAAATATAAACAACACAGAAGTGTATAAAATATGAAATCTTTTATTAAATTACTCATTTTCAAACGTATGTCGAAAGAAAATAAATCTACCAAACTTGCTAAGTATATAAAGATTGATGATAAAATAAGATTTTATAATTAGTAATACAAGCTTTGTATCGGATTTTTGTACGATATGAATTGTGAAAGTTTCATTGTTGTTACAATTTATGTTTATTAAGTCTACTTCATCAAGTTCTCATAATTTCAGTTTCTTTGAAGAAGTTTTTTCTTTTAACAGTTCTAAGATGAAATTCTCTTAACAATATAAAATGTATTCGATTCATTTTATGTAATAAAACTAAACTTTAAATTAACGCATTCGAACCAGATTACAGTTTTTTATGTTTTTAAATTATTCATAATTTATGTCTGATATTTAAAGCTTTAAAACGAACCATTTCCTATCAGCAAAGCATCCCTGATAGCTAAACGGCGATGCAGAAGAAAGTGGTCCTATCTCGTGAAAAGGTCTTATTCTGATGATAGTATCATACTATATAAGACCTTTTGCATACAAATCCAAGATAGGATCATTCTCTGCTTAGACGTCGTAAAAATTATGTTAACATTATTTATAAAATTAATATCGATAATTAAGAGTTATTTTTGATTATAATTATTCTATGTTTCCAAATAACCGAAAACAGAACATTTACAGAAAGATGTTCTCCGAATGAGATTTTTATTCGGAATTTGTCATTTCCGCATAAAATCGACATTTGCAGAAGCTAAAATTCTATATTCAGCTTCGAATGGACCACAGCAACATTCGACATAATGTACTATCAATATGAAGTTTTGTATTGTACACTGGAGAAATACCTGAATGTAAAATACCTAAAATTTTTTACTAGTTTTAGAGTAATGCACATTACTTTTGGAAATCATGAGTCGAATTCTATTGCGGCCGGTATATATGTCTTTTTCATAATAAACAAATGATTCAAACTTGGATTTCATGGCTTTAGCTCGTGTAGTATGTATAATTTATCTAAAATTAAGTCAACAGGGAGGAAAGGGCCTTGGCCCAGGTTCGTTTTGAGTGCCCAAGGCACCGCCTCCCAATATATATATATATATATAAGTCAACAGTTTATATAAACATTCTATGCAAATTATTCAGGATAACACGGAAGTACCTGTCCATATAACACATATTGAGAAAAATATTTCACTGTATCATACTGTATCATCTAATAATAACAATGCATGGTATTGTATTTGGGATATGCTAGTGTAACTTCAAGGAACTTTTCTCAGGAGATATAGTAATTTCACTTGACATTCTATGAACCATATCAAAAAATGTAACAAAAAATTTGTTGACTAAACAATAGAACTGTCAGCATATTTCTTCTTCTGGCATCTTTCTGATTTATTATTTTTAATTATAATTATTAGTGTTTTTTTACAAAGCTGTTATCTATTAATCCAGCAGTTTATAAAAATAAAAAAATTAGGGACATAAAAGTTACATGTCTCCTAAATTATCAATTCATTCCCATTTGTATCCAAAATATTTTTGAAGGTCTGATGTATCTAAATTGCTTAGAAATCTAAGAATTCTTCCCATAATTTTGTTTCACTTAAGTTGGAATGTATACGTGGCCCCCGTTCGCCCAACTCGGGGGTTTCGTCCGGCCGGCCCAAAAGTGGTCCTTTTCATCTCGGCCTGCGCCGGAAAACCGGACGCAAACGCGCCTCTAATGAGCGCGCAAATAAGCGCAAAGATACTCCGGTTGGCGCGCATGCACAATGCCCGCCGTGAATCCCCGTAATTTGAGTCGCGCGCGTGTGCTAGTGAATCCGTTGCGGACACGTTGCGAGCATGTTGGTGTGTCCTCAATAGAACGAGCACGGCGCGGCGTATGCGTGAAAGAGCGAGTGACACGGTGTCGGTGGCTCTCGTGTCAATGGCTCTTCCGAATCAACACCGGTCAAAGTAGAAAAACTTTCACGAGCGAACGCAGTCGGACAGCTGAAATCAGAAAGTGTGCGTTTTATTTCAGCGACTTCGGGATTTCGTTTACAATTTGGCGGCGGCGCTTTTATGACGTCAGCCGGGCGCGTAATTGGTTTGTTTTGACGATACGAAGGAACGGCGCGAATAATGAAAGCAATCAGGAACGTTACGGGACGGTTAATCTGCGCGAAATGCGAGCTGGAATTCGGGACGAATCGATTGGAATTTTGACACGTTGACGAAGGATTGCGGCTAATTTGTTAAGGGCCAATTTTGCTGATATTTATGGAAAATGTCACCAAAATTGGTCCACACAAAAATAATATGCACACATTTTTCCATCGCATTTAAGTAAATGTAAGTCATCAAATGAGACTTACATTTACTTAAATTCTACGAAAAAATATGTGCATAGTATTTGTGTTTAAACGTAACGTTTTTATAGACATTTTGCGATAGTTTGCCTATCAGGATAGTTTTACATTTAGTAATAATACATTCATTTAGTGATAGTATTGGGACCATACATTTTTTTTATTTCTATAATGATTCAAGTATTTCAATTTGTTTCTAGTATTTCAAAAACATTGGAGTCAATTAAATATTTATAACATCTCTGAAATATGTATCTACTTCCTCGTTCTCGCTGGGCAATATTTTTGATGATTCAACTATTACTTCGTTTCATATATGCCGGGTATATAACTGATTTAAACTGCGGTCAAAATGCACATTCTGCGCAAACCAATTTAAAGTCCTTTAATTGGACATTCCTAAAGAATGCAATAAAGTGTACCCCTTTCAGAGTACCAGCAATAAAGTATTACGCAACGCTGGGGTTTTAGTCAGTCAAATGTCAGGATGGACGTCATCAGAAATATTACCTTGGTCTACATTATACTAAAAAAGAGGCGGATGCATTAGAAAGTGATCGAAATCGGGAATTTCCTCTGAGCAACAATGGTCAGAATAGGGATTGGGGATTTCAGAAGAGAAATCGTTTCACAGGCGGAAATTGCCTCAGTTTTTTGTTTAACTTGAAAAAACATAAAAATAATGTGCAGCATTGCATCGTACGAATTTAAATTTATTTACGTGGCGATAAATGTATAACAACATAAAGGAGCTGCGCGCGAAGCAATTTGATGGATACTATAATTTGCTCGCTAGGAAAACAAAGCGCTTTAATAACTGCAATCTGTCGCAGACAGTTTATAGCTATTGACAAAAAAATTTATTGCAGCATTGATAGAATGATTCAGTGAGACACTTAATTATTTTCTGAGCGTGAAAAGTAGGTTATTCATAAATATCAGGTGGAAGTTCGAGAAACTTGGAATGGTGATTTTCAACGAAATTGTTATTATACAATTTCTGTTAATTTTGATTAGTATTGCAATTCATTATAATTAAATACAATTGATGGAATTATTAAACGAATGAAATAATTACACTCATACATTGTTACTGATCAATTTTACGAGAAATAATTGCATCAGTGTATAATTTCGTTTTGATGATTAGTTTAAAAGTAATTGGTCGTTTTTTATACAACGTTTCATGAAAATGTTTCACGTTGGACAATTTCGATTTGTCATTAACTGATAAATCGAAAATTACTCGATGGATTTTCCTGGTTGAACAAAACTCATTTACTAATACATTATTCGAAACGCGACTCGTCAGTCACTGGTTTCAAATTATCTCATAATAATGGGTTACATTATTATATTCGACACGAACGCTAATTGCGTTCGATGATAATCCTGTTTGATGAGTTTTATAAATATTTTAACGTGCGGGATACTTTATTGAAAAATATGTTCAATCGGGATCAAATCATATTATCTTATTTAAACTGACACAGAGGCAAAATAATTCTGAAGTGAAACTAAACGTTTCTGTTCGAGCGATATGGAGATAAACCAATCATTCAAAGTATCTGAAGTTATTTCGACGTTTACTGAACGTCAAACGAAAATCAGTTTGATCAAATGTTGATGTTTCAGCTTCTCTAAATAATGAAGCATAAATACAATAATTTTAAATTTATATTTTAACTTTCAATGTTAGAGATATAGTAACAAAATAGACATTTTAAATTGGCAATCAGTGTTTGAAAGTATTCTGATCCCATTTTTGATAAATTATAGAAGGATCTTATCGACATAGACACAGTTAACCAGAAACTACGCGCGTGGGATACTAAGTGCCTTCAAAGCCTAGAAATTCATATTACTTACTTCAGCCAAACAAAAGCAACGAAAACTCGCACATACTTAAGGGTTAATAAATTTCCGCAGACGTAAATGTGAACTGTTCTTCTCTTAAAAGTAGTGTACATTTTTAGAGTACTTTCTTTGCATTGCTATTTTTTTAAATTCACATTTCTTAGAAACTAAAATTCGGATCAATAATAGTGAAGAAGATATTTAAACTATTTCTAATTAATTTTAAATAGTTTAAAATAGTTTATACCAATGATTTCTACAATTTCTATCAAGTGCAAAATTGATAATTTTCCTACATTTTTTATCATTTAATCATAAGTAAAATGAGTGTTTCATCGAAGTTATGCGCCAAACAAGTTATAACACATTACAAACTCTACAAGGAAGTGTGTATAAGAATAATGGCACCTTAAAAACAAACTTACAAAAGCAATTAATTCTCGCGCGACAAATCTTGGAACTTACACGAAGTAACCCGGCAATTTCCCTTTCCTCCCGAGACCCTGGAACCTTAATCAAGATCCCGAATTCGTACTATCATTCCTCCCCCCTCAACTCAAAACACTCCCAATGCAAACCAACAAATTCCATTACTTCTGGTGTCGATATCTCAACATTGCACTGACACTGAAGCTCAAAAAATGTTGTCGAATAATTTCTATAAATATCAGTACTTTTTAAATATATTGTTCACCAAATTTATCGCTATTCGCAAGGATAATATAAATATTTTCCGTACGGGTTGCGATAAATTTGGTGAACACTTTGCATCATTTACATATATACAAACATATAATTTGGCATATAAGCATTAGCTTTTAAATTTAATATGAAAAGGTATTGATATTTTAATATGATACGTAAGAAAAAATTACAGGTGAAAAGAAAAACTATTTATAAAAACTACATGCATTTTGAATTAATTTAAGAAAGTTCAACAATACCAACATTTCATGAAATAATATTGTTAAGGGTAAGTAAAATACAAATGTTTACATAAAAAAGAAGAAGATGCTATAAATGTTTAAGGACCTAACACAACAACATAAGCAATTTTATTTTAAATGCTATTTTTGCTTTTAAATAAAAAATGAATAGTAAACAAAATTGGGTGCAGAACATTTCAGTCTATGTAAAATTATATTCGTTGCTGACAAAAGTATATTTACTACATATTAAGGAATACGTTTTTCATAATAAATAATCCACGCGAATGATTGTTCATAAAAAGCAAAATTAAGTTAGGTTAACTAAAGAGATGCATATATTTCTGTTGATGACAAACTACCCACAAACTTATAAATCTATCCCGAATATGGACAAAAACCATCTGGAAACCTGTAGACATTACTTCAAAGTGCAAATACATATACGCCGATAAATTGAATATCGATTTACAGATAGGCCATAATACACCCTCTTATATTCCTCCTAAAATTTGGAGAAAAACACATTGTCGTAAGTAAACTAATTCAACTGTATAATACTTTAAATTTAATGAAAATACTTTACCTCTTCACCCTTAAGCTCATTTATATTGCGTGAGAACAGTGAAAGTCTTAATGTGTACTTCATTAAATCAAACATGATCAGTTTTGAGAAGTATAATTGAAATCTGCACTCAAACGTTTTACTTGAACAGTGTAAGAAATTCAACATCTTATTCTAAAACGGCTATTGCTTTGAGCTGAAATAGCGCTATCCTGAGCGACACTTACACTTTTCATCTCTCAAGACAGGTTCTATATTGAGAGAAAGAACGAAATTCTTCTTGCTGTTGTAATAGTCAGCTGTTTGGATGAAGACAGTTTTATTCAAGATGTTTACATTTTGATCTCGAGCAAGTTCTAAATATTAAAACAGTTTCCTTGGCTAAATTTTAAAACAGTTTCTATATCCGCTCAAATAAGTTTTTCTGGATTCAAACAACGCTTTTTACATTATTTACTTCACTTTATCTAAACGAAACTTAGATAAATTTCTCGTACCCAGTAAGGAATGTGACGAATTCCTCCAAAAACTGCCGATAAGAAAAGATGATGTAGCTTGATGATGTTGCTCCAAATTAAAAAAATATTGATATAATTCGTAGATTCTATTAAATTACTTTTTTTAACTACTTACCTAAAATACTGTATTTTCTTTCTCACCTTAAGCTGATCTCTAATGGACAGAACAAGTTTGAATGGGCTATTTCGCATCTTCACAAAAAGTCATCACTAAAATCTAATAAATACTAGCAATCTCTGAAAAAATCTCCGAGTTTTGCAGCGACTTTCTGCAGACTTTGATGTTTTTCACCCAATTCCAATTTCAGCACATTTCCACAATTTTCCTCAGACTTTCTTAAATCTTTGCGGATCTTCACAGATAATCGCAGAGTTTCAGGAGTTTTACAAATTATTTGCACACTTTTGCAGGCATACTGTCACACCTTATTCGACATATATCAACATTTTTGCTACCAGTATCCATCTCTTTCTAATCTAATTCAGTTTTTCATCAATTTGGAGTATCTTACATAGCGCCCCCAGTAGTAGCGTCGGGGCTCGAGTCAGACGCGTTCTCGGAGAGGGAGCTTCTGCTGTTTTGGGCGACGCGTCCGCCCGCGACGACGGCAGTAGTCGCGCGTCGCGCGTACCGTCAACACGCGAGAGCCGTCCTCTCTTCCCGCCAGCCTCTCTCTCTCCCTCTCTCTCTCTTTCCATTCACTTCGCACGCTCCTGCGAGACAAGTGATGCGACACTCGCGGCGCAAGATCAACCAGTCACGCAGACGCTGATTCGCGGTCGGACCGACCCGCGACTCGTTCGACTTCCGGTCGTCGAAAAACCGACCCGATTCGGATCGTCGCGCGCGGATCAGCCGCAAACCAGTCGGCTAATCGCGCCGCCAATTTAGCCAGCCGCAGAGCGCTTCTGCCTTCTTGCTGCCCTACTTGTTATTTAGGTAAGTTGGCATGCAGTTTTGCCCCCGACCGAGTCGTTTGTCCCGGACCCTTCGGCTGCAGATTCTTGCGCGAACGAATACGCTTTTCGGAGGGTTTCTATAGTAGCGCGATATAATAAATTGCAGTCCATTTTTCCGGGGAATGTATCGGCAGTATTTGCGAGACCAGTAAATTGAAACTATTAGGAACCGATAGATATCTGGAGGAACCAAGGAAGTTTTTGAAATATTTGTTTGAGAATGAACACGATTCATATTGTCTCATCAAATTTTTTACAATTGTTTATTACTTATTAAACTCTTAATTAATACATTTTAATTAAACTCATTTTATATCTAGTATATTTAATATCTAGCAGATTCAATTGTTTCAAAACAATTGAATCGGTCTAAAGAAGGAATCTATGGATCGCCAATTAAATTTTAACCAATTCTAATATATTCTATCGGGTTATACACATTTCATGCAAGTATTTCAAACGATATATTTTGTCGTACCTGAATTTACCAATTAAATCAAAATTGAATGGGACGCTTCAAAAGCTCATTGGTCTCGGGATATTCCTATCGCTTTTTAAGAGTTTCGGTTTAATGCGAGTATTTTCGGGCAGAGTGGGATGGATGGACAATTGGAAGTTGGGAATGCTGCAGGTGTGAAATGATCACGATATGAATGGGGTGGAACATTTGTCCGTCTAAATGGAGATTTGTATGGCAAAAACGTTATTTTTTAATGAAACGGTTTTGGTTAAAAAATGTACGCAGAGGGATATCGGTTTTTATAGTGAATGAAAAATATGTAATTTTAGGTAACATTTACCTAATACAATGTTTACTCCAATTTTACGGTACGTACTGTAAAATTACAGGTTCTGGTGTAAAAATGCAGTAATTTTACTGCTACTTTGTTCTCGCTAAATTTTACATTGTCTTTTTGGCAGTGTAAATACTTTTGAGTAGCTTTTTCTATCAATGTAACTATTTCTTGAATTATTTGCTTACAATTTGTCTTAATCGAAATTACTTTGAAATAAAGAATCGCATTCCAACCTGGAATATCTTGTAGTACTGGATTAATCAAAATTATTAACGAACTTGAGATTGGATAAAGATCTACCATACAATATTTCCGTTAAAACATTTGTATCATCATAAAAGTACAGTCAGATGGTGCCCTTACGCTATTTTTAAAAGGGGTAATAGTAATGTACGCGCGAACTAATTTTTTGTCCTGTAACATTCAATTTATTTATACCCGACGGTTTATTGTTACCCGTGTATTTAAAACATTTACCGCTATTTTTAAATTCTTGCTATATGGTATTTTTTACCCTGCCCTATAATTTTTTCGTCCACCTTTTTTGTCAAAGAATTTCATTGCGAGTCGATGTCGACCCTGTTAGTCGCGGTAAAAGGTGGTCTCTTGTAAAACTCCGTAAAACTGCTTTTGACCGGACGACGAACATGCACGAACATATCATCACGAATATCAGTATTCCAGCGATTGTTCTTAGTGTTGCAATAAATGCATTATTTTAATTGTTTCTTGTTCAATTTAAATAAAAAAAAAACAAACAAACAAACAAACAAAAATTCGAGACTTTAAGAATTGTTCACTCTGAAAAAGAATTCAGTATATCCAAATAAATGTACTTAGTCTAAATAAAGATTGTATTTGCACTAAATATGCCATACATTTTTAATAAATTAATTTTTAATTAAGAAGGAAAAAGTGCTTAGGTAGCTCAAATAAAGAATTTATTTCGCACAGTTGAACATTTACTTTAACTGGAGGAATTTATTTACAGATAAATTCAAATTCCGAAATAGATTTGTTTTACAAATCTGGAATATCTGGAATATCAATGTCTGAAATATCTCTTCATTTGCACAGACTAAATTTTTTATCTAGGTGTACAAAGGAATACATCTCTAACATGCCAATACACGATCAAATACAATTTCGTAATTTGCACACATTTTGTTAGATGTTCCAATTAATTAATTGAAAACTTACACAATGAATGTGAATCGCCGTAAAACGAATTTCGTTGCAGAGAAATTGAAAGTACTCCGGTCATCGCTGGCGCGTATTATATCAATTTGCGTCAAACGGTTAATTTGGAGCGAATAATTAAATCGCGAATGTGAAAAACCGTCAACTAACGCGCTGCATACTGACGGATTAGCGATGTTACGTTATATAACGGACCGGTTCATTTGGTTGTAATCAAAGAAAAAATCGATACCAACAGCATACGCGCGGAGACGAAAATGTATGCTAATACGAAATCCGTGTTTGATCTGTGACGCTGCTAAAAAATCTGATATTACATTGTGGCGGAATGAGAATTTGCATGTATATCAAGTTCATTATGTCGAAAGAGCATCGCAAACCTTTTTCCATTACGGTGTAACGGAAAGTGCGTTCCGCGTCGAAATTCGCGAACGCGATGAAGATTTACGCGCAGCAGAGTTCGTGAAAAATTAATATACTGAGCTGAAAACGTCGAGTGAAGTACACATTCTTATACGCTGCTGAGAGCAAAGTCGAGGTCTTTTTTTCAAGACTTGTTTATGGACCCAAAGACAAGAACGTTGCTTATAGGCGTTTAGTAATGAATCCAATCAATTACGGGGTAAATAATTTTTAACTAATTTACGATAGCATCGATGTACTGTGCTGGTAGACATTATTTATTCGTGGTAAAGACAAATGGTACATCTCGACCAATAGCGACTGCCGCATCTTGACCAATGAGAAGTTATGGTCGACACAATTTGAACTCAACGGCAGCCGAATTTTGTAGGACCAAGCAACTAGCTTGGCGGAATTAGTGATCCATTTTCAGTCTCCATCAAAGCAGCCTTAATAATTTGCGACTCATTCTTTATTGAGTTGGCATCGTTAATTCCTATTTGTAAGGACGTTCGATCGCGAGTCGAGAACAATTATTAATCGTCGCCACGTATATAGTTAGAACCGCAGGCCACGTTTTGGGATTTGACTAATGGACAATTAAAGACCTCGAATCATTTCGCGACCGACTGACCGCAAATAATGTCACGACGGGCGAAATAAGTGTGAAAAAAATAACGGCGAAACAAATTGAGAAAAAAGATCAAATAAATTTTCTCGTCTTAAAAATGTTTTAAACGTAAGAAACGAAAGTGAAAACTTTCGTTTCTTGCTTGCAGACAGCGCTGAAAACTGGATATGATAAAATCAGTACAGTTTAAAAGTGTACTGCAAAAAAAAACGATTCGTTTTACTGTAAAACGAAATCGTTTTACAGAAAAAGGATTTTTGTAAAAGGTATCTGGAGTTTTATAGTAAAACAAATCGTTTGACAAGTAAGTAAGAACGGTCTTTGATGTGTCCCTTTTAACGTAAAACTACCCTTGTAGAAATCAAATCTCTGAAAATCTCTGAAAAACTCTGACAGTCCCAATTATCAGAAGTTATCAAAGTTTTGAGAGTTTCAAAGAAAATACACTTATTTAAACCTCTGAAAAAGTCTGACAGTCCCAATTCTGAGAGTTTTTCAGAGATTTTCAGAGATTTTT
This sequence comes from Ceratoteleas bidentatus, assembly GCA_022817645.1. Lineage (NCBI taxonomy): Eukaryota > Metazoa > Arthropoda > Insecta > Hymenoptera > Scelionidae > Ceratoteleas > Ceratoteleas bidentatus. The sequence goes on from JABFPB010000221.1 coordinate 17,564, forward strand.
CAGAGTTCTTTAGAAATTTATTTCTACTCGGTTACTTTTACGTTACACCCTATTAGAGTATAGTAGAGTATAGAACACTGAAAAAAATAAAAATATTCCTCTTATCAGAAGATTTATTATATATATTCTCTAATTATAAGAATAATCTTCTAATTATGAGATAATTTTTTTAAAGTGTACTACACTACAAAAACAGATGTCTTTCTTTAAGACGTTTTTGGCGAAAAGAAGTGAAAAACGTTTCAAATGAAGATGTTTTTCGATAAAAAAGATACTAAAGTTGTTTAAATGTTTTTTTCGAAGACACTTTTTTCCCGTGTAGACAAAACATTAAAACTTTACAGAAGTTTTCTTCACTATCACGTAATTTGTCTCTTTGTAGAAATAAATAAAATTTCTGAAAATTCCTGAAAATCTCTTTTGAGTCTCCGAAGAGTTTGTTCGAACTTTTTCACAGATTTTGAGAGGTTTTCAGATATTTTAAAACAATTTTTTGAACTTGAGATTTTATTTCTATTAGATTCTATTTCTATTTAATTCTATTATTTCTATTCTGTGCAATTGGAAAACGATCGTTTTCGAATGACATCGCACTTCGATCCAATATTCTCAATTGTAACCTTTCGCCGGAGCTTTTTGCAATGCAAAACAAGCGTTACTCGTAATTAAACCCGTCAATTATTAAGGTATCCTTGGACTCGGCACCCTATCGTGCTGACCTAATTGCACCGTGGCGACGCGAAATAGAAAACGTCGCGCGCTTTTGCGATCGGGTACGAGTGCCCCGATAACCGTTACGAGACAGTTACTCCCGGCAACGTCGAAATCTTTGCGTGATTGCGCGAGCGTTTTAAAATAATATCGACGGCCAAGTCGAAGCGGCCGCTTGCGCGATAAATTGCTCGGAAGCTTTTAGGTCGAATCGTCAGTTCCATTTGTCCGGGCACGATAAAACACGACAGCTCGCGAGACAGGCTGCTCCGGCCTTTTCACGACGATAGCAATGCAAATTGTTTGTCTGTCTGCTCCGCAAACAATTCACGTTAACAAAATATTTGCGACCAAACGATTGTGTCGGGGAATTGGACGACGGCGCAGAAACACAGGATTAAGTGGATATTGTCTAAGGTGCAAATACTGAGAGAGTGGAAAGGATTGCGAGGGTAAAGATCGAGTTCTGTTGATGTTTACGGTTACGTCAGGTTTCGTGAGTTTCGGTCGAATGAGCAGATGAGTGTTAGTGTAGAAATTAATTTAATTAAGTAGAATGGAATGGTAATTTAGGATGCAGCAATATTGGCCTACTAAATATTCTTAATTATCTTCTTGATTTTTTTTATTAATAAAAACTTGCGTAAAAGCAAAAAAATTATTTCAAAATATTTACCAAGCAACTCGAATCTCATTAGCAGAGGAAAAATCGATAGTTTAAGATATTAAGATATTTTTAAGATATTTTTATTATATAATTACACTGAATAATGTCTATGAAAACTCGATAAAATAACTCTGCGAAATTTCATTCTGTAAATATAAATTACTTGAGTACAAAATAAAAATGCATATATGCATTGAATAAACAAAAATGCCGTGACAAGCGAAATATTATGCATAAATATAACAAAGATATAAATTTGAAAGAACAGAGCAGCGTGTCAAGTGAAATAAATCTAGGTCCGCGTGAAGAGACATGAATGCACGCACAGCAAGAGGCATTTGGTAATATGTCGATGCGTCGATACCAAACGGACTGTAAATACAGTTAAATCAATGATACGTATAATCATGTGAGTATCGGCTTGGACAGTAGATATATCTTTTAGGAATTTAAGTGCCACCATAAGTTAATGCTGATAAACCTGGCGGATCTTAGATAAGTTATGACATGGGTTCAAGAAGAATCAACTTTGAAGATTGAACTGATAGGTTAATTATTTTCCAATTTTTTCTAGATATTAACTAAACGTTTCGTCGTGGGAACCAAATTAAACTGATATTCGTTTTAACAGATTATAATCAGTCTAGAAATTTGATTTTAATATAAATGTAAAATTCGTTTAGTGCAATTCACTTTAAAAATATAGTTAACCGAATAAACAGTTTCTTTAAAGATTTATCGAAAGTTATTTAACTAAGTTTCGTTTTTTCCTGAAAATTTCTGAATATACTCAATTTACTAAACTTCTCTTGTCACGAGTTAATTCTATCTCGATGTAAGATATCACTGAGTAAACAAATGTCTGCAGTAAGTGAGATGGGTATTTCTGAACTTCAACTTTCACTTCAAGTTTGTTTAATTAGCGACTTTGAAAGTTGTTTATAAATAGTTCAGTGAAATTTTAAAATTGGCTTTCAGTTTTGCTCCCGTGCACGAAAAAGGAATCGACGTATCGAAAAAATGTCCATCGTGAGGTTGCTAAAATTTTATTCCAAAAAAAGGATATCGAATAATGAAAGAAAATGTTTCGAAATGCACAAATGTAAAATCGTCGTTTTTCAATTGTGGGCTCATTTTTAATGGTCTCTTTTTCATTTCATGATCTCTTAGGGAATTTCAATTGACATTTTACGGTTTAATTAAAGTGACTATTCATAACGTTTCTTTGAAGCTCTTTCACACTTGGGCAAGTGAGTTCAACTTCATATTATATTAAACTTCCTTTCGACAAAGTGATAAAACGAAAAATCTGAGACGTGTTAAAACTGGCTAACATAATTTTTCGTCTCATGCACATATACGCAACCCATTATTTTTCAATTAAACTAAAAGTCGAAATTTACGTAACACGTGCATGAATTTCAATTGCTAATTGTTCGTCTGATTGCATCTGAATTATATTATTTTGCGATTGTTCGTAGCTGTTAATTACACGGTTCTATCCGATCGAAGAAAATAAATTACATATATTATGTAACAGTGTCCAAACGTGCATTAACAATTTGATATCTGGAGAGCGCCATGTCTGCGTTATTATTCATCGCGTTGTTTTATTAGAATTTACTTAATTAAAACCATAAGTATTGCCTGTTTCAATAAATATTAATTGATTATCGATAATTGATTTCAGAAGCGTCGAGTGGGCAAACGTTCCTTGTAATCTTTCGGCATATATTGAAAAAAACATTTGAATTTAAATAAAACACACTGAATCGAAACGATGAAATATACATATGACTACTCTTTCAAAAATTGCCTTCAATCTGATTTTATGATCCGATTAATAAATTAATATTGAACACTCAATCATAACTTCTTAAGAATTTATATTTCAATTAGCGAGTTGGACAAAGTTAGAGCCATTTACGATTCAATCTCATTAATTTTTTAAACGGATTTCTCCTAGAATTGTTCAGATTTAATAGTTTCTTTTTATGTGGGCATAAAACGCATACAATGGACCCGGAATCAATCATTCCCGAAGATAAAAAGCTTGAAGATGAGTCTAACGATGCCGTCCCAAAGTGGCTACCTGAGGCCCACTTAACATGCGCATATATCAATAGGGTCATAAATATCGGCCGACGACAACGCGAGGGGAAAAAATAAATCAAACATTGAGATGAAAAACACTTACGATAAGCGGTCCTGTAGCGGTCTCCGGAGGCACGCCTAACGGTCCCGGAATTCACTGCGCGCGCAGTGGTGCTCAACGTTAATTATTCGACGAATTAAAAAAACGCAGTTCGCACGGAAAAAATGCACTTCCGTTAGACGATCGCCGGTAATTAACTACCGCGTGTGAACAAGCGACTATTGGGACATTTTTATAGGTCACTATGATCAACAGGCATTTTCCATCGCTGGAACTTGTAATTCGTTCCATCTTTTTTTCCATCGATCTGGTTTAGATTCCGTTTTCCGATTTTCCTGCGCGGAATGTAGCTGGTTGACTGGTATCTCTAAATGTCAAAATATTGTTCGGTGTAGAGTCGATTTGGAAGATGAAGCTTTTCTTGTAGTCGAAGAGAAGGAGGGTTCAAAATGGAAATATCGTCTATCCGAAAGACGTGGATTCCTGTTTCAAAAAGGATGCTTTTTGGAATGTAGGTCAGTTCACTTCAAAGAATCGAATTGTTATTTCTTCGGCTTCGGTGAAGAAGAGATCTATAAAACGTCATCATTTTCCGGAATCACGGTCGGGAAAGAATAGATTATGCAGAGATTTATGTACAGTACTGGGTTTGTCGATTTTGCTATGGTACGCGCTGGAACCTATTGGGAATTTATAGTTTTTGGGTGTTTCGCTAAAATAATGTATGTTTGTTGAAACATGTTATCTCTTTATTTCATAAGGAATATTTCATGCACGAGAAAACTAAAATAAGGAATTAAAGTACGTCGTTGGGGCCATTTTGGAATTACCATTTTAGGTGTTTTCAAAATTGTTGTAATTTTATATTCGGTGGTATATTTTATGTTCTTCTATCAATGTTTAGCTAATAAAATACAAAGTTATTATAAATAATTCAGCGGTCCAAAATGTAAAAATAACAGTCAGTTAATCTTCAAAGTCATAGTAGTAATAAAATTGAAAGTACAACTCTGATGTATAATATTGTTGTTTTCTACAATGTTAATGATTATGCAACATCACAAATCCGTTTAATTAATTAATTACATGTCGAATCAATCGAACTAATTGAGGACAGAGATACATTTTTAATTAAAACAATTTTAATATAACATACAAATAAAGTTTCATTCATTAATGCTTTTTTCGCGTGATACACAGGATGTTACAAATGTCTATTCGAAAGTTTCCACCAAATGTCAATTCTTTCGACAACTACATTTTAATCTGTAAACGGATTTTTCCGAATATTACACTTTTATCTGGCAGCTGCGAGAGAGATCTCCTAAAAGTCAATATTGACCGTCGGAAATGACGCAAGTCTTGCTGAACCGGCAAAGTCCGTTTTTTCCAAACTACCGCGAAAATACGAGAATCTCATTTTCGTCCGTTCCTTTGTTTCGGCTATATTGCATTTTTATGCCTCGGCAGGGAACTTAAGCAGTATTAGAGCACACAGCCCCGGGACATCGCACTGCAATAAGTATTTCGGATAAAGCGCCATGTGAGATAGGGGATCTTGGACTGTTTTACATCTGCTCTACGATATTTGTAGCTTTTTCGCTCGCCCTCTCTTTCGTTCAGCAAAAAGCGAAATTACGACTCCTCAAGGAAAAGCGCGATAATATTGCGGGTGGTAAATTTCGCATCGATCGACGTGAAAAAAAAATTCTCAGAGAAAGGTGTGGTAAAATTGACCAAACATTTGTGCAAATTAACAAAACTTTTCGTTAGTGCTAATAAAATCATATTAAGATATTTTATGATCATGTTTTAATCGAAATTTGGTCATAAAACTATCTAAATCTGTAAAAAATCTCATGTAGATAAATTCTCGACTGATTTTTTTAAAATAAGGATCTTAACCAAATATTTGATTCAAGCATTTTTCTTAATGCGGCGCGATATTCTTCGTGGCCCTTTCGCGAGTTTTCCCAAAATAGCTTGAATGATATTCACGATTTGATCTCGACGGCACGAAAATGAGTTCCACGAACGAGTTCCGTCGCGATAAATAAGATGAAATTTTATCTGATAAACTCGGTGACTCGGCGAGTATGAAACTTCTTCGCAGGGAAATGCATCCCCGTGTCTTTTCGCATGCGCGCATTTTCGCTTTCGGCGAATGTATGTCAAATCGCGATCGCAAAAACCTGTGTTTAAATTAACGGCGCTTCGGTGTAAATGACACGGAGTTTGCGTAATGTGTCCCGAGAAAGATAGAAGCGGTAGACTATTTCTTTCTTGACATCAGAAAATTGGATGGAAATTTTGTTATGCGGGACGTAAATTAGAGTCTGATTGATAACGTCGGTTTAATGTGGTAAAATTAAGTGTTTTGCGACACGTGGATGACTAAAAAAATGTTGTTGACTGTTTCAGAATGTTGCCGATTTTATTGACGATTGCCGTGGCGTGCTCGGGAGTCCGAGCAGTGGCTATTGGTCAAGGCCAAGATCAAGTTCGAGATGGCGAACACGCACGTCATTACAACTCGAGATATGCCGTTTTTGATGAGCCTTATGACATCGAATTCAAATACCACAATTATGAGGACATGAGCCGCTTTCTACGGACGACGTCTCTTCGTTACCAAAATCTTACTGCCCTTTATACGATAGGAAAGTCTGTTAAAGGTAAGCAGAATTAGAATTAGATTTTAATCATTTTTCTGGAATATTACTACGAAGAAAAACAATTTTAGTTTTATTAGAATGTTTCTATTAAAAACTTGGAAAAAATTCTTGCTACAATAAGTATTGGTAATTTTACGATATAATTTTACGAAATTTTTGATTTTCATATTTCGTTTTTCACTACATGCAATGGCTCGAAACATGTTTAGGAAGCGAGCGTCGTTTTGAAAGTGCCATAACGCGGTTTAAGTAAACGACCATGGATTACTAAATTACATTGCATTATTCTGGAAACAACATGTATAAAGTTTCTAAATTTCCGTAGTTTGAAAATACGTCACTAATTTATCCGCTTAGTGTTGGATAAATTAGAATCTTTACTTTTCGTGTGTTATTTTCTCGAGAAATGAAATTAAATAGCTCCTTTCACTCCAATGAATCTATAGAGGACAATTGAAATTAATACGTAATTGATCTCTGATATCGATTTTATTTTAGAACACTGAAAGTCCGGAAATGGATGAATTCCCCTTTCCATTCCCACTGTGATATAATTTTTGCCTCTAATTTATAACATTTTTTTGAATGAAAAACCGACAATGTGCTTGATAGGGACTCTACTTTTTAATAAAAAATCTATGACTCTGTTCTGCTCATTATTCGCATTCCTTTCCAAAATAACGAGAGTGCAAACGTCGATTCAAAATTACCTCTACCACTGAATGCCAATTAACATTGCAATTACATGCGATACAAAATAATTAATCGCACTTACTAAATAATTAAAATTTAATTACTGGAAATATTTGCCGTCACAATATTTCATTTATTATTCCATTTCGCGCGAAAAGAGAATCTAAACGCGAGGTCGGTCAATTAAAACGACATAAATGAAATAAAAGTGTTGGATTTCAGCTAGTAAATTATCCTGCGGAATTTTAAGTTTACATGAACATTTGGAATGGAAAGGATTTGTATAATTCATATATCCAACATTATGCACATTATGCACTGAAAAGTGATGAAATAATGCAGAGAAATTTCGTTTATTCACCAAACAATATAGCAACATTTGGGTAACGAATACGTAAGATGACATTCTAAATTACACTTCACTTGTAGAAATCTTCAATTTGTCACAGCAATATTTTCTGTTTGCAGAAAATATTCCTATTGTCAGAATAAGGTATCTTGCTGTCACAGCAAGATATCTGTTTGAACTCAATAAGGAGCGGACTGCGCATGCGCTGTCCCCTCAGAAGGATTCTTGTTGTGACAGTAGGACATTTTTAAGAGTATTTATATTTTGCAGCAATTTAATTATAAGTTCTTCTAGTGTATGCGGAATAACTCTACATTTTAATGCAATAAACGTGGAAGTACGCTTGTATATAAACGACTGTTTTAAAGCTTGTAAATAACAATTTAATGATAATGCTACACAAGTTTACATTTTGTAGTAATTTAGATTAAAGGACATTTATATTAAAAGTTTCGTTGCTTTTCATTAGGGTTTCGCGAGAACGAGTTAATAATAAAAATGCACGAAATTTCATAATATCTGATAAATGTTCTGATATGCATTACCGCCACCTGCTGGCAATTTATTATAAACATGAGTCTGCTATGAATCGCGGCGACACTTAATCAAGCTACCTGCTATCATCGTTCGTTAACCCAATTTATATTTATCTTCACTTTTTCCTCGTTACTCATATCCACACTAAAACTATATCCCGCAGGGAAAAAATATTTTCAGAAAATATATACACTTTTGCCAAAATATACGTGCATACATTTTTACATATATTTTGCGAATATATTTTTTTCTGTGTGGGATATTACAGAGAACATTGGGATATACATTGTCAGGTTGTCGAATTTTTCGAGTCTAAACAGAAAATAATTTAATATGAAGTTGACGTTCTAAGTTAACACGTTGCTCTTGATCGATTCTACGCCGATCGCATTACCCAATTCGCATTCAGAATGCGCTACAAACCGCCGCAAATATCCGAATGAACTAAAACGCGAAACGTCGTTGTGCAGCTCATTTCCTGTATTCAACGAACGGGAACCAATAAAAAACCGACAATCGTTATTTTGTTCGTGTTTTAAAGTTAAAGTGTTCGTTTGTGTTGTTTTGTTCGTAATTCGATCTTTTCTCTTTGGTTTTAGCTCTAGGTAAGCTAAGTTATAAAAACATGTTTTCTTTTTTCGATATTTTCATTTTCAGGGGGTCATTTGTAAATTGTTTAGTACAAACCATTATCTTGTTTTTATCTCGTTTTTTTTTGTGTCTTGTTTCAAAACGATTTCTACGCTATTAGAAATATAAATTGTGGTGCAAGAATGTTACAGTGGAGTGCTTTTATGTGTATAAGAAATTAATCTTGTTTTCTACAAAATCTGCAAATATTGAATGAAAAATGGCTAATTCATGCAAGAAAATCATGCATGAACAATTTATATGTATATATATTTTAATTCGAATATGTTTCCATTCAAATGATTCGGAAATACCTTTGGTAACAAAATTAATTACTCTAAAAACAAACGGTTGGTTACACTGAGAGAAATATTCGTTTGTCCACAAAATGGATATCGTTTTTATTCATATATATATTTTTAAATTAAAGCAAATAGTTTTAAACGAAAACTATTTAGTATGAAAAAGCTTGCAACTAAAAGTGCTGAAACGTAGCATTTCCAACAGAAAAGTGATTCCTTTTATAAAAAATTATTCCTTTTCTCTGTAAGAATTTGATTGACTCTCACGTTGTGCATGCCGACGTTTCGTTTTAAACAAGAAAAAAGATACACGGGAAACGCTTTGGGTATTTCGTATAGAAAAATTGAATTACGCAAAGTAGAAAAAAAATGTTACCGCCGTGTAAACTGTGCTTCATTACTTGTTTCATTTCTAATAACAATTGAAGGCATTTTGTAACTAACCCCATTTCTTTCTAAGACAGTTTCTCAATGAATTTATTAGGAACTAAATTAGGACTAATTTCTCTTCAAAATTACTACTTTTGTAATAATGTCCACAATTCTACATTATAATGACTACTATTAGTTGATAGCAGGATATATAAAAATCAATCTTTGTGTAGATAAAATCACTTTTCCATCTTATGATTAAAAGCCCTAGAAAAACATGTCTCTTACCAATATATGATTTACATGTTTATTCGTTTATATCTTTTTAACATTTTCTACCTTCAGATATGATACATAGCTCCCTTTCGAACAAATCCTCTTAAAATAAGACGTTTCTTCATTCTCTGAACATCATATGTTGAAATCTTGCCATTTTTAAATCTAGTTTAACATATTTTCTTTTTTTCTATTCGTTTATGCGACATTTTACCGACAGGGCTCTTCTTTGGTTTTGAAATGTCTACGACACGTTTTCAACAACCGTTTTCTTTTTGTCCCTAGGTCGAGATCTCTGGGTGATGGTTGTGTCTGCGTCGCCGTACGAACATATGATCGGCAAGCCAGATGTCAAATACGTGGCCAATATTCACGGGAACGAGGCTGTGGGCCGCGAGCTGATGCTACACCTCATCCACGTACGTATATGCAATTTGCCGTGCGTCGACCTCGTTTGTCCACTTTCAGGTCGCGCCTACTCTCCGTCGTGTTTGTTAATTGATGTAAATCCCGTGTATTCGCGCACAAAGTCTTTCCGGCTTGTCAGCTTTAACTTGTGACGACGCGAAGAATGGTCGAACTCCGCTTTTTTCGTTCTATTTTTTTCGCGCAGCGTTTTTTCCCCTGTCCTTTTCGTCTTGACAAACAATATGCACGACACGCGCGCCGTAACAAAAGCGCGAAAAATAAAAGACGCCTCGTTATGATTGGCGTTACAACGAGCGTTAACGAAGAGCAAGTGAAAGCGAGTTTTTCCCCGGAGGGAATCTTGCGCTTTTCATCGATTTCCACTCGAATGCGCGAAAACTACCCCTTGATCTCTTATCCCGCGTCAGCCCAGGAAATTGAATAATCGGCTCTGAGCCGATCATAATTACTGCAAAGTTTGGCCGCTGTTTGAAGCTCGATATTGGGCCAACTGATTTCAAGAGTTGTTCGTGAAACGATTCCGAGTGGTATTTTGCTCCGAGACAATTCGAAATCTAGCATTGGTCGTTAGATCGTTATTAGGTTAAAACTGCTCGAATGATTGTTGCACTATAAAAAAGATTTGATGGAAACAATTGGAAAAAGAATTGGAAAACTAACAAATGGCGATATTTATGGCGAACTGAATTTGGGTTGAAATCTTCATATAATGGCAGTTTTATATATATATTTTTTTAGATGTTTTATTTCGTCCTGATTAATAATTTGATAAGGACGATTTGTACTTTTAAACAAAGATATGCATCGTATGTAAATTTCAGTTATTATTTGACGTCTGTCGTATTAATCGTTTATCGTCAATGTGACGTTTCAAACTCAATTTCGAAGGTGCAAATGGTTAATCGTTTATCAATGCCTTTTCACTAAACGTCGATCGCAGTCATAGAACAAACAACTCTCCTTACATTTTCATTGTCCGCTAAATATTAATGAAGAAAGTAACGCTAATAAATTCCGGCTCGTAATTTTTCGTTCGACCGCGAGTGTTTTATTATAATAAGAAGATTACGGGCGGCGTCGCGAAGAAAATATTAATGAACCCGAGTTCGTGCCGCAATTAGTATAAGTAGTAATGAAGGGAATATTAAATTCGGTTTTGAATTCAAGATCACGCGCGATTTGCATTTCTGCGAGACGGCGCGTCTCGCGGGCTTATTGCTGAATATCATTATTACCGTGATATTGTCATTCAATGAGGAATCGGGTTTCGAAGGAGGCTCGATGGTTTATGCACCGGTTGACATTTACAACTGGTCAAACTAGAAGCATACGGTACATTTTTAAAGCTGAATCGCTTGCGTGACCCGTTTATACGAAACACGAGTGAATCGCTATCAGTGTTCGCGGAAGCGAACCTGACGAGCCAAGTCATCAAGTTTGCTACGCGATATATTTGCCGGAGTTTCGTTGCGCGCTCTCTCTCTCTTTATGTTGTGACGTTAAATGTACAGAGAGTGAAAGAACACTAAAAGAATATTTTTTTCAAATGTTTATTAACTAAAGATAGCAAAATGTAGTTTAGTATATTCATTCATTCTTAAAAATCTTCCTATAAAAATCCTCCCAAAATAAAGATATTATTCTTATTGTAAGAGGAATCATCTTATTATAACCGGAATTCTCGTATTTTAAAACTGTTTTTGATGATTTTTTAAGTATTTGTACGAAATTTTCTTAAAAAAGTGCAGCGAATATCGGAATAAAGACTTCATTAGTTCGGTTAGGAAAATGTAATTAATTTCTTTGACATTTTGTACAATTCAAATTAATGTCATTAGCTGTTTGCATATGCCCAGGGAAATCCCGAGAAGCTACTGAATTCTGGATGTCTTGGTAGTTGTACTGATGAAGGGTTAATATTCCATATTTAATAGTCGATTATAGAAATGATGAATTCAGATGATCCAAGCGTCGACTTGGATTATAATGGTATTTGAATATTTGTACAATTCTCGGAGCAGACGAAATCGTTCAACTACGATTTGAGATTCAAATTTCGCTCGCGCAGTTTATGGACTGCAGATTTTTTTCATTGAAAATTATTTCACGGCGTTCCTCTGGAGGCGCCCCACCAGAGGAAAGTTCAATAAACTTGTTATTCAAGGTCAAACATCTTCTTATCGATCATTCCTTTTCCGCCCGATGCTTGCCGTTCGACAAGAATGTTAACTTTCGAAATTAAAAATAATCCCGCAGTTCCGTAGAAATGAGTGAATCGAATTGTCGAACTTTTCAAATTAAATTCACTCGAATTAAGAGAAACTGTTATTTACACACAGCATACAGTTCCGCGCGGGAAAGATTTTGTCAACCTGAGTCATTATAATCGAGTTAGACTCACTCGCGCGACGACTAAATTAATCGATCGATTTCGAAACGTCACACTAAGCCTCTCTTTATTTTAACGTAGCAATCAATCAAAAGTGACTGAGGTGCTCGTGGAAAAAATGTCAAATAAATATAAACCGAAATGTATAACCAACGCCGAGCTACAAATCATATTTCAACATTTATATCCTTTTCGCAGTCGTTCGGCTGAAAAATAATAACACAGTTTCGGCGCGCGAATTTTATGAGATATATAAATTCAGCACGCATTCTTTCCGTTGCGCGCCAAAATGTACCGAACAATGTCCCGCGATAAATATGAATCGAAATCGATTTGCTAATGAATTCCTATCGAATGCAGAGTATTTTCGCGTGCCAAAAAGATTTGATCGCCGAAATCCGCCTAATTTTAGTTTCATTGTATTCCCACTACTTTTGTTCTTCAGTTACTGAAAACCTTTTATTTTTTCTTATACTTCAATTGTCTATTCTCCTCTATCCATATATAGTCCTTATGGGTTATCCCAGGACTGACAAATAAATTATTATTATTATTATTATTATAAAAACTCGAAAAACTTAGTTAGCGAAATAATCCGTGGAAAGAGGGAAGAAATCGAAAGTCATCGATGTTTGAGGCGAACTGACCCGGCGCATGTAACGCTTGTTAATTCATCAACGGGCAAGCGCCGTGACGCCCGTGATTATAATGTCACCGATGGTTTACGTCAATGTTGTAACGCGACACGGAAAAGCCACTTGGCGTACGGCCAAAAATCGAGGACGCGCAGTTTGTATGTTTTTGCGTGTGGCGTGGCACGCGCGTGACGGCGAACGACCAGGAAACGCAAGATGCGCGATGAATAACGATGCCCCTAGGTTGCTGTCTAATGTTCGCTTTTTGTTCGGCAGCTACTCGTCACAAAGTACGGAAACGATCCGTATTTCACGTGGCTACTGGACAATACTCGAATCCACATACTTCCGTCCATGAACCCCGATGGCTTTGAAGTGTCCAAGGAGGGTTACTGCGATGGTGGACCGGGAAGGTATGTACACGGAAGGAAAAAGAAACTATGCATGAGATCAGTCCGGTTATGTAGATATCTTTGCAAATTGGAAAAATGTATTGTCAGTCTGAAATCTTATGACAAATCTGCGGTTTTGAGGAAAAATCGGTTGAGATACTTTATTTTGTAGTTACGTGATTTTGAGATATTTAAGTTCGAAGTTTGAAAGGTAAACTGTTGTATTTCAGTATGAATATTCAATTTTTTTAGTGCACACAATTTTTAGGGTTAAAGTTAACTTTCAAATATTAAATTTCGGTTTAAAACAAGACATTTTAGTTGTCTACGTCAGGAAATTTATTCATCTCATTATCTTTCAATTCTCTTGTAATGCCAGTCGTACAGTTTATTTAAAAGAAGTAAACCTGTGCTGGTATCAGACAAATTGAATGAGGAAAATGGTGTATCTTGCAACTTAGACTGAGTGAAAAGACGTGTATCTGCAATGCTCTGGGAGGGGTCGTGACACTTTTTTGAGGTAGCAGGGTGAGAGCGGGTCAGTGAGGAATAATAATTCGACTGTTTTGCATTGAGAAAGGTTCAAAGAAGTTGGCATTCGGGACGAGTCTGAGTCATATAAGCCTATTCTGTGACGCTGGGCGATGTACAAAATGATCTGATAGGTAGAAAGTGTTGGTTTTAGATTGACAAGTCTACAACTTTTATAACAATGTTGACGAGATGGTTGAAGAACGAATGGACTATAGTTACATAAGTAAGCAAAAGTTTATTCAAAAAGTTGGATTGCGTGTTGAAAAAACATCTGATAATAAACACTAATGTAAACGTATAAAATTGTAATTTATGATGTTCCTGTAACGTTTATTTTTTAAACGGTGTACTGAATCTTCTTAATGGCACGTCAACCGCAATTGCAGAAACATTGACCGTAATGGATAGTAAACTTTACGATAGGTGACAATGGTACTAATTTTCAGACCAACGGAATCTCGGTTGTAACGGCACAAAAACGTACTGACATTTATAAAATAAATGTGACAATGTAATGACTATGTAAAATATAGTAAATATATTATAAAATATGATACAATTAGTTAAAATAAATTTGTTTGTAACGTTTCCCAAATTCAACTCAACATCGTTGCAACAAATTAACATTTTTTAAAAAGTACGATGTAAGCAAATGAAACGTAAAAGAAGTTCGTTCATTAAATTTTACACCAAATCAGTTTTATGATATTGAAATATTCAGCTTACATCACGATCATTTACCAGTCTGCAGTACCGACAACGACTCTGCCCATAAACGTGAAATTTGTACACAGAAGAGTATCTAAGAGCAATCAATCATGTAACTGTCGCGATATAGCGCTTTTATTGGAGATGCCTCTTTTCAATTTTATTTACTCGCGAAAAAAGTGAGTAAAAAGTTGGAAAACTCGGATAGATTAAATATACCTGAAATCTTTTGAGAAAGCACTCAAACTGATAAGGAATTTCCAACAAAAGCAGAACTAGCGGGAGAATAGACTGGAAAGGAGAAACAGCTAAAAAGTTTTATCGAGTAGTCCACTTTAATGAATTAATTCAAATGACTTGACATCGCGATCAATTAATTATAATCAAACTGCCGGCGGACTAAGTTTGCTCGACGATGTCGACGTTTCTTTTTTAGGTACAATGCGCGCGGTTTCGACCTGAATCGCAATTTCCCGGACTACTTTAAACAGAACATCAAGAAAAGTCAGCCTGAAACGGAAGCGGTCAAGGAGTGGGTGTCGAAGATCCAATTTGTACTTTCGGGAAGCCTGCACGGTGGTGCCCTCGTCGCCAGTTATCCCTTCGATAATACTCCAAACTCGCGTAAGAAATCACGTTTCTCTTTTAGTCTATTAAGCGCTTCAGAAGGGCAACTTTAAGTTTTCCGTTGACTCGCCGAATGCGCCCATTTCTTTTGTAAATGCTATTTTAAGGTGATTCTTCAGTAAGGCTGCAGATTGAAATGTTTTAATTTCAACTGTAAATTAACTGAGAAGTAAGAATAACTTAATTTTTGTTTTGTAATAGTTTGTCCCGGTGGTATGGATTTTAAAAATAGAGATCGACCGTTCATGAATTACTACACAAATATTCAGATTAAATTTCCATATTACCTTTCATTTAGTGTGCACATTCATTTTTTCCGAAATATAAATTTCAGTATAAACAATTCTTTCGTAATAAACATTGATAACTAGTATTTTTATTTATGGCGGTTTTATGTGTAATAGTAAGAAACGCGAAACTGTGTTATTGTTAGAGAAGTTACATTGCAAATGCCCTTTTTGCATCACCCTAAAAACGTTATTTGCACAGTTTTCGTTGTTACTTCGTTGATAGCGTCGAAAATTATGCACCTGATGAGAAATTAATTAGAAATCTATAATAGGTTTGAGTCTTCATTCAGATCCTGTCAGTATTAAAGCACGATTCATATATTTAATTCGACCTTCTGAATTTCTACTTAAAACAAGCCTAAAGCGTCTCAACTTTTATAACAAGAAGTTCTCGAATACCTGGAATAACTCGTAGATCATTAAATAATTTGTTCAACGCAACTTCGTCAATAACAGAGCAGCACTTCAAATACTCCAGGCAAATACTAGTCGCAATGGCGTAATTATATAATAATTATAATTATAACGAAACAATACAAAACCATCTTCATCTCTACCCACATTATCATAACATTTGAATAACCCCTATCTCTCCCTCCGCGCCCGTCTTGCGTAATTTATGAACGGCCGTTGATTGTATGAGTGAAACAGATTGCCCGCTCCTAACACGGCTGAAATAACACCTTAAGCCCGCGATTTAACTCAGACGGTCTTTCTCGCAATTTTTGCGTTCAGCCCTGATAACGGTACTGTGGATTACACATTGGATTCCGTCATGCAATTACCAACAACGGACTTCCATTCAATTGCACGGCGAATCGAGGAATCCAATTGCGCGTATAATTCACAAAACTTAACCGATAACACACATTTCGCATAAACATCGCTCAATTGTTTCGCCGCCAAATTTCGGCGCAATCCCAAAATTACTGAGCCACTGAACCAAATTGCCCAAATTTGACGTAAACTCTTAAAATGTCCTAATGTCACAGCAAGTGTCCTGTTATCAAGACATGGAATTAGTTCTTTGATAACATAACATAACATAACAATTTTGTCGTGACAATAGGAACATTTTTAAGAGTGTAGATGTGGTCAGTGCCCAGATTGAAGTTATAATGTGTCTGATTCTAGATGTGGTCTAGGTATAGTATGGAAAAGCTTTAAAGTTCCACATTTTGACCTTTTTAATCGAACGAATATGAGCAATTCTGACTCTCAGCTAATGGAGTTAGTATTGGTCAGTTCTAAATTCTAATATCTGAATCGATATTTAAAAATATAATAAGTCCTTATTGACTCTCGGTGGGATTTGAACTCAACTCCCGCCAACTCGGGAGTTGAGTTCAAATTTTCCCAGTGTGCACTCTGGAGCAAGTTGTATAATCTTCACAGTCTGGATCCAGATTGGCCATTACTCTGAATCAATATTCTTCTAAATGTTAGTACAAATTCTGATGTAATTCAACCACAGCTCTGACCTCCAGTCTATACGAAAACCTAGACATCCAGCTTTGGTTCAGTGGAAACCGCAACGCGATTACACCCGGTTCAATGTTTGCGTGAATTGTATGTTATCAGGCAAATTGTGAACGGCTAGCCATTTTATTCTGTTAATAATGTTATTACGTCATTGTTACGCATGTTCATGCAATCTCAGGAATATGTCGTTCGGCGCCGTTGTGTGCAGGTACAGTGAAACAACCCCAAACTTCGCACCTGCAAACTTTACGCGATTGTTCTTCGCGGGACTTGGTGTAAAGTTTGCGCAAACCCATCGCCACACTTCGCCGAAACTCGCGACTTGACCGCGCGTCGCGTTCCGTTCGAAAACCGCCTTTTCGAAATAATAAATCCTCGTGAAAAATTCACGCGAAAGCCCATTTCATTTATGCATCATTCGCACTTGATCCGCGGCGAACTGAATCCAAAATTATTCATGGATGATTGCCACGATTGAAACTGGAGCGCAAAAAATAGCTGACCGACCCTGCAAAAATATTTCATAGGAACGAATAGACATGAATTGATAATTAAAGAAATAATTCCTCGGAAGAAAGATTTCGAATACATAACTTAATGTTTTCAACAACAAATTTTGAATTCTTCAAAAAAATTCGTTTTTGTTTAATTTCAATTTCTGTATTCCAACTTCAACCATAAATTCTTCTCTATTCTTTCCCATTTCAGTTAGATCGATATTTAAAAAAGTTTAACTTGAATTTCGGAACTATTAAAGCATCCAAACTAAGTTCATCGAATTTGAGCCACTCTAAGTATCCGAAATTTGGTAAAAAATCCAATTATTTTCTATTCATGTCTATCGCAAAATTTATGCACGGGAGTAACGCGGCGCGAAACACGGATGAATTATCAGGCGAAGATGTTCGGCGGTATTTCTTGTTGCCGCCCGAAAGTGCGGCAACATTTTTGGCAACAACACGCACCGCGCATTTGTCGATTCGCGGATGGAAAAAAGGGGGCAAAGGAATCAGCCGAGTAATTGGCGTGTCGCGCAATTGATCGGGCTTTTTGGCGGACGTTGCGTCACTGCGGATCGACTGTCGGCCTGTTCCGTCGAATTGCGAGGCCTTTTAGGAGCGACGTGCCGCGTTCCGCGGACGGGTTTGCCTGTTTCCAATTACGGGCGCAGTCGCACAATTAGCGCGATTGACATTCGACGGGAATCGCATTCGCGGGCGTTATGTAATGAGGGAGTTAGGTAAGGCGGAATTACGAATAGGTGGCAAGTGACTCCAAAATACGATAAAGATATATACCCGTGTTAAAGTTTCAGAGCTATTCCGGGAATCGTTCGGGGTTTTGCAACGGGAATTTCCGGAGAAAACCGGAAAAATCCCTACAGAAATGAAGGAATTCTTTTTATTAATTACAATTACTTTATGTTTAATACAAATAACGGTCAGGTTTTAAACAAAAGAATACCTATCATAAGGTTTTTTTATCAATCATTTTCTGATTTCTCCGGAAATTCCCGTTGCAAATTCCCGAGTGATTCCCGGAATCGCTCGAAAACTTTAACACGGGTATATAAACATTTTCATCTGAATTGAGCATCTCATTAAGAACAACATCGTGTATATTGCTTCTGCACTGTAAGCAACAGAGTTTCTAGTTTTACTTAAAATTCAAGTTTTAATGTAAAATTACAGTTTTACTTTAAAATTTAAACTTTAAGCCAAACAGATTTTAGCAAATTAGATTGTTACTGTGAAACTGTAGTAAAAGTAAATAGTAAAATTTGCATTTTACTGTTAAAGTAGAAACTGAGCTGCAGTAATTTTGTAGAGTGCATTAAGCACTCTGAAGAACGTGGTTAGATGAACATTATGTAAGTTTCTTTAACATTCATAATTGTATAACTTTGAGAAAAATGGTAATAGATTCAACCCGCTTTTCGAATTGAAAATGGTACAATTCCATAAACAATTTAACCAACTCCAAATGAGAGTTAAAACTGTCAAATTTCTTTGTGTTATCTGCGATAATAAAGCGTCGTAAATGGAGTTTTTCAAATACATTTTCATAGCGTACAGTTCTCTATTAAATTCTGCTGTTGGGGATTATTAAAGATTAAAGAATTTTAATACCGGTGTAGGTATTAAAATTCTTTGGGAAAGAATGGACGGTTAAGATCTTCGCAGATGTTTGAAATTATCTCATTATGAAGAATTGATATAATCCTCACAATAATGGTTTTTACAAAATTTGGAAGTGTACACATATTACGATGACGGTTTTTTACTGGTGGGACTATCATTTGGAAAAAATCTTTGGCTGAGTCACCCAAAATGTTTGGTGCACCAATCAAATGTTGATTACTAAATGTTTGATTAAAATAACCATACTTTGTCTAATTTAACTAAATATTTGATTGATTTAACAAACTGTTTTCTTAATTAGACCAAATGTTTGGTGAATATAACCAGATATTTTATTCTAATCAAACATTTTTCTGAGTGTGGCCGTGGCACTTTGCGGGACGCACTCGGAAGCGGCGTATCACCGTTTAGATTGGGCAAACCTACCTGACCCATGTGGACTTGAGCGGAGCTTGTGTTCGATTGTCGAAAGGTTGCTTGAACTCGTTTGGTTCGGCTGGGAAAACATACCTGACCATGTGTCAAGTAGATTCGATTCATTGAGAATGCCAATCAACTTGCGGGAGAGATTTTTGTTGTCTTAGCGCTTAGAGAGTGATGGGTTAACGTTTCAAGCAGTTTGGTAGAAAGATTAAGTTTAAATTTAAATTTTAAACTATTAAATATTTTGATCATTAATTTAAAATTTGTTAAATGAATATTGTTTGTTGTTCATCTGGACAATTTTAAAGAAAATATGGTTAATTCTGGGTTTGAAAATAATACTTTGACTTTGTCCAATTAGGGTGATTTAATAATGTTGAATATTCAATTTGATAGCCGAGTCAGCTGTCAGATGTAATTCAATTAACATTTTTCTCGGTTACCTTGTCTGCTTTAGAAGTTCAATCAACCGTAAAACTAATTATATTACGTAGCAAAATTAACGATACACGTCTTGTTACCTTCGCTGTTACTTAGTTAATTTATGGTAATTCTTTCATAAGAGACCATACACTGAGGGACCAAAAAGAGAAAATTAATTGCCAGTTTTTCAATGACTGCCTTTTTCCTCACATCTTGATATTCTTAACAATGTGCAGATAAATTATTTTAATTTATATATTAATGTATTTGGATTATTCTAATTTAAGTGATACAAATCGTCTAAGGTTTAAGACACAGTAATATCATTACCTGAATATGCTGAGATTGGGAAAATTACCAGTAAAATTTTATTTCTTTGCTCTAACGAAGTGCATCTTTAATAAATTTGAAGATTTGATAGCCTTTATGACATTTTTACAACTTATTTCTCGGTAAGTGAAAACAATTTTGCACTTACTAAAGAGACTTTTGCATCCAATCAAATGTCAGATCGAGTTGAGTTTAGACGTCTTAATCAAGACACTCTTATTGTAAGACACTAAGTGTCTTGATTAAGTCACTTAGTGTCTTACAATAAGACACTAAGTGTCTTGATTAAGACGTCTAACCTTGCAGAGTTTTTGCAGTGTGACAATTTAAAACACATATGTATATATTCTCATTAACAAAACTCTTCTTCCAACAAACTATATCACAATTTTTCCATTATTTGATTAGGCTAAAACTAATTGTTAATTTTTACTGATGAGGCTGCGCGGAAATTCAGAATAGCAATATACTGTAACACTTTGCAGTTCTTTTATCATCATCCTCAAACATTTCTTCATTCGACATAACATCGACATTGACCATGCCTCGAGCATGCTTCTGATTTCGCAATTAATAGCGAAAATGGCATTGAGTGTAACGTTAACCGCAGGAGCATTCGGCAGCTCGCTGCGAAACGGGACGCGCGTGACTGACATTGCCATTTCTCAGTGTTTCAGAGTTACTCGTCGACGCCGAGCATTTCTCCGGACGATGACGTGTTCCGGCATTTGTCTTTGACGTATTCTCAAAATCACGGTTCCATGTACAAAGGACAGGCGTGTTCGGCTTCGCAGCCAGGATTCAAGCACGGCATCACGAACGGCGCCGAGTGGTACCCGCTGACTGGCGGCATGCAAGATTTCAATTACGTATGGAATGGCTGCATGGAAATCACCCTTGAGCTGTCGTGTTGCAAATATCCCCCCGCGCAAGACTTGCCGCGTTACTGGGAGGAGAATCGAGTGGTGAGTGACATTTCTAAATTGATCAAATCACCTACCCCAATGGAGCCGAAAGTTTAAGAAACGTTTGGCGAACGTTCATTGAACTTTCGGAAACATCGTGATTATTATATGGTATGGTAAAATATACTGTAAGCAAAATGTTATAAAATATTTTTCTCAGTTTTTATTTTTTTACTTCCCTCCCAAGATGATAATAATTGAGAGGGAAGTATTGACGTATATGTAAGTCACGGGTAATTCTCTGGTAAGTCACCAGTGACGTCACTGTGACGTCGAAATTTCTTTTTGGTCGATCGAGTTGACTTGGACCAAGACCTTTAAATAATGCAATACAATCAATAATTGCCGCTCCTTAAGTGGTTCCCGCAGTGAAGCGCTGCGAATATTTCATTGGGGTTGCAGTATGACCGTATTAAGCTTATAATTGTTCAATCGAGGCTGTCACGCGTTTGACCTGATTCAACCCTTGATCGAAACTGTCTACTTTTTTCAGTGGATTTAATGAGAAGTATTCAGGGATATATCTGTGTAACTTTTTAAATGTTTTATGAGTGCAAGAAAACTGAGAATAGATACTTTGCATGTATTCTTAGCTTTTACATAGAATTTTCTATTTTAGTTAATAAACGTCGATACCAATTCTACTGTCTAAAAGACTGAAATAACGAACATTGATCACATGTAAAATAAAAGTGTACGTCTACCATGTTGGCCAGAAAATAATTGAAAATACATACGAAAAACACTACAGTAATAAAAAATATATTTGGATTCGAAAATCAATCGACAGAATTGGTACAAGTAATATTTCCAATTCAATAAATATTTTCAAAATATTTTCTCTTGAAATTCAAATCTTATTTTCACTTCTTCTTTGAAACAAATAAACATGTAACATCCTGTTTTAAACTACACCATATTTGTAATAAACTATTGAAATATTCATCTCATCGAAAAAAATACCCTCGCAACTTAAATAATATCTAAATTCGCTCTCCTGCACGTAACTATTTAAAAAGTTTTCTTGTAGACAAATACTCTCATCGGGTTAAAGTTTCATATACGAAATTGAATCGAACTCGACGCGCAAATGGAGCACGTGTATAAATTACAACTACGCTGCAGTTTTTCGTCATCGCTAAATACCTGACAAACTCGAACGCTTGTTGAATGATCTGATTTATCGTAAACATGTATCATCGTTTATCTGGGAACATCAAACTCGCATCAGCATTTCGTGACTTGAAATTTTCGCCAGCCACGAATCTTGGTATGAGGCAATATAGCTCTCATTTCTCCGGCCGCTTTGTGACTTCCCGCGCGGCGCGATCAATGCTCATTTAAAGCGGAATCGTTTAGGTGCGATTCGCGCGCCAAAAGATTTCGATTGGACTGCTTTTTGTCTTTGCGCAAACGTACTTTACGCTCCGCTTTCACGAGTTACAGGTTTGCGGGTTTTGAAGTGCAGTTTGAAACGCGCGGCAATAAATTTGCGGCCCCGATTGTAACGCGCAATTTGGAAGGGTAAAATTTGGACGTGAAATAAAATGGCATTTCGTGCCAGGTCACGGATCTTATGCTAAACAAATTCGATTTGCACCGAAAAACCCGGAACTTGTTGAGGCGAAATTGTTTGCGCTTTTTGCCGGTCGTTTTTCTTTGTTTCGCGCGAAACACGCAACGTAAAGCGCGAAACTCGCCTGCGCGTAAGTCCGATCGTTTTTCTTTTGAGTTGATTAAAAGTTTAAATTGATCCGACATTCGTTCGTTCGACGTCTGATTAATATAGCTGGCTTTAAAAGAGCTGACTTTTCCGCAGGCCTTAGTCAAATTTTTGGCCGAAGCGCATCGAGGCGTGCACGGTTTCGTGCTGGACGAAAATGGCAACCCCATCGAGAAGGCGTCCGTGAAGATCAAATCGCGCGACATCAACTTCTTCACCACCAAGTA
The DNA here is from genome assembly GCA_022817645.1 of Ceratoteleas bidentatus. Lineage (NCBI taxonomy): Eukaryota > Metazoa > Arthropoda > Insecta > Hymenoptera > Scelionidae > Ceratoteleas > Ceratoteleas bidentatus. The sequence continues at coordinate 40,649 of JABFPB010000221.1, forward strand.
CGGCGAGTTCTGGAGGATCCTGTTGCCAGGAATTTATAAATTGGAGGTAATTTATTCACGGGGCGTTTCTTTCTTACGACTGTTCGTAGTTGCAGTAAAAGTCCTGGAGTTGGAGAAACCCACTTGAGACGGAGATTAACGTCCCAAGTCGGCGACAGTCAAGTGCGCAATCTATTATCTGATTAACACATCAATCAATTCGGCGTCATAGCTGGGCTGTATTTGAAACAATTGTCTTGATTTACGTTGGGTGAAAACGCTCGAAACGTCACCTGATGAAAGCCAATTTCGAGAAAGTTTCGCGACAGTCGGATGGATTATTTAAATTGACGTGAAAAATCGTGACTCTCGAGATAAAGGGTACTCCTTTATTAGCAGATTAAAATCTCGATTGGTCTCCAACCTAGGACGTTTGCTTTATCGGGAGATTAAGGATTCCTTCAATGGTTTTAACCCTAACTGTACACTGGATAACAAACATATCTCAACTCCAAATGAAGACTGCATTTGTTTTAACTGTCCTATTTTTCGTTTTATGTAATAATTTTTATATACACATTTTTTTTGTTAAATATTATACAGTAAAAATTTGTCTTCAATCCAGCAAATGGAGAAAAAAGCCAAAATTTGTAAAAATTATTTTTTATTAAAAATTATTTAATAAAAAGTTCAGAACTTAGTCAAATGTTAACCAATTTTAATGCCCATTCTTGCAGTATGGGTAAAACTGATTGAACTTTAAGTCGAATGCAATCGTTTTATTGAACTAGTAGTACTTTCCTTCCGCGTAACTGTTTCCTCAAATGGCTTTTTAACCTCACATTCTTAAAATTGAATTATGGTTCAACCTGAAGTCTATAACACCATGTACTTTAACAACACATTACCCGATATCCGGAGATTCTCCGGAGAATTTACAACTATGAATGTCCGGAGATCTCCGGAGATTCTCTCGAAAAGAGATTCTCCGGAGATCTCCGGACATTCGTGGGTAGATTCTCCGGAGAATCTCCGGATATCGGGGGATGTATCGTTAGAGGTATCGATAATGTGGCCCATTTTAAAAGTCTACTGGGGTACGTTCATATCGCAGTGTACAGTTGTAGCATAAATATTCAATTGAAGCTATTGCTCCTTTTCAACTCTACATTTCAATTGCTTTAATTCAGACAATTTCTCTAAGTGTATACCTATTCAAATTACAATGTCCGAGGAGAATAATTTGCGATGCGACAATCTTGCAGGTCACACGAAAATCCTCCTAAAACCAGACAATCCATGGTATTCCAGGGAATCCCATCATAATAGGAATAAGACCGTCAGATTTGAGTTCAAAAATACCCTCGGACCCCTCGATCGATCGAATTAACACGCGCTCGGTTTTATAATGAATCGTTCACGTTTCTCCGGGCGCACCGTGTCAACCGTGCTAAACGGATTAGACTCGAGTGTGAGTGACGTTTAACGACAGACGGTGCAGCCCAGCAGCCGTCCTGGAAGCGGTCGCGATAACATTTCTGCGAAAGCGAAAAGGACATGATTGACTTAGGCAGATACGTTCGCTAATTTCTACAAAATCGAAAGTTATTTTCGCGCCAAAAATGCATCTTTGCGGTATTAAAAATAAGGAGTAGAAAAATCCCCAGGACATGAGAAGAATTATTGAATTTATAAACGCCGAGATGCGGGCTTGAGTTTAATGTGGAAAAAAGCTTGGGAGTGTTAATGGTGTGCGTGAAAATATGGTCGTGCAAATCCGCGTAAAAAATTACTTGCACAGATAATGTAGAGGGCGCAAGAATAACCGACTGGGAAGCTGATAAAAATGTTATTGGCGAAAGATATGTTTCTGCAGTATTTATATGGGGCTTTCTGGAATTCACGTTAGTTTAACACAACTTTAATTTTTTAATTATTTTTCGGGATTTTAATTTTTCGAATCAGGGTACGACTCTTTACCAATTTAAGTGCTGATTCGTATTTTCTTATTTTTTGTAGTTTTCCCGATAACCATGTTTTAATTAAAGTGTATGCAAATTTGTTCAAGAATAAAATTTCCATAAAATTTATGTAAGGTTTGCATAGAGTTAGCAAATTTGTACAAATTTTGAATAAAATTTCAATAAATTTTCATAATTCGGTAAAACTAAGAACCATATATTAACCGGCAAAACAATTGCCGGGTCAGGATGTTGTTCCCGATTGCGCTAATTCGGCATGCAAAGTGCATTATCGGGCACAATGGCTGCGATAATTCGGGCCCCCGGGCTCTTTACGCGGCCGCGTTTTGTGAATGGAGCATTGACGGCGCGTCTGCATTCCCTCTTTCAGGTGTACGCGAACGGATACGCGCCCCGAGAGGTCGATTTTATGGTAGTCGAGCAGCATCCCACGCTCCTCAACGTGACCCTGTACGCCACCAAGGTACGTATCCCAGACACCCACACAAACCTGCAACCTTATCACATGCATGCGAACGATTCCCCCATCCCCGTCGCCCAAGACATGTGACGTCGGTATCGAAAATTCACTATCGTAATGCAAAACGGATTGACGCGTTATCCCTGCGCTCGATGAAAATGCATCGCCGACGCTTCCGAGGCCATTTAATCGGAGCCGTTCGCACGAGCGCTCGCCAAATTCGGTTCCTTTCATTGGCGAGCCGCGATTTATCGATTGTTTGTCGGGCCACGAACCTCCGCCGATCGGTCGCAAATTGTAACTCGACCCGGCTAGGAAGATTATCCGAAGTTAGAGGTACACGAATATTCGCATATCGAAGTGCGTGAAAAGTGCTTCGTGGCATTCGAAGTTGGATTTACTCGGAATTGTTCGAAGCTTAGAGTTTGTTCAGTGATCAAAATTTTGAGCATGAATCATTTGTAAATCTGCCCACGAAAAACGTATCGGACTATTCTTGGACATCCAAAGAATGGTTCGGTGGTTTTATCAGTGTAAAGGATCTAATTTCGACTTAGGAACTCCAGTCGTTTTTGTAGATCCAGCTTGATATGTTACCGTAAGTTGTGAAAATTCAACATCACTATAAATCCTGCCCAAAATTTATGATAGAAATATTTTTCTTAATGTGTAGAAAAGAATTGGATTTTTAACCAACTTCTGCATTTATTTTAAATATCTGGAATTCATTTAACCTGGTGTGAATGTAATAATAATGCGAATTTCCTCACCGAAGAATTAATTATTTAATTATCAATTCTGTCCTATTCGTTTCTACGAAATATTTTTGTAAGGTGATTTCAGATCTTTGCCAAAACCATTTAAATGCCGCTGTTAGCTATCTGGATGGCTACCATCGCCTCCTTATTTTCTCAATGTAATCCCCAGCCAATGCGCGGAATTCGAGGACGCGGTCATGAGCGAATTTTTTCGTCATTTGGGATTCACGGGACATCAAAAATGTATTGCCTCGGCCGTTCGCAGTACATGCTAAATCGCCGAGCCATCCGCAACGGGATTTCGGAATGTTTTCGCGCGATTCAGGTTGCTTCGGTAATTTTGGGCTGGGTCGGTTTCGCTCGGCTTAAATAGGTTGTTCGATGAAAATTCGGCGCCGGTCGCAAAAATGCGATTGACCGTTCGGGTTTATTTCATTTTTTATTAGCCATCATAATTTACTGCGTCCTTACTTCTAGCGTTCTCTTTCGGATATTTTTATTTCGTCTCGCACTGCGCCAAAAGTGCTAATTAGAAAATTCTGCCGCACTCGAAAACGACCGTTTAACGAGCTCGGAAATCTCTTAATGGTTCGAAATATTCGCCAATAAAAGGGTGACGCAGGAGCATCTTTTCGCTGTCGATGGCGTGTTTCCTTTTTAGAGCAACGTTAAAATTTTGTTTGCTCGTAATAAAAGCGGGATTTGGATTCGTCGATGGCGAATAAGGAGCGTAACTTCGCGTTCGCCGTTAGAAATGGACGACGTGTATCGACGCAAAATTCGTGCGGATTGATTCGTCCGGTGGATTGGTTCGTAATTATATCCACTTAGCCTAGATTTGAAAGTAGTCATAAATCTAGACATTTTTTCGATACGTACTTGTACGTATGCAAAAGTCTAGTGTTGATTGTAACTGTAATTTATATACAACTTTGGCGGTGTTCCAACCGTGTCTCGAAAATTTATTCGCCGCATAGACAACATACGAATGCATTTTCATCGAACTGCGAATTTCCTTAACAAAAAGCGGATGCACGTTTTCGAAACTTTGCGCCGGCTTTTTGTCAGTTGCGCGTGGAGCGTGAATCGAGTAATGTCGAAATGCTTGTAAATATATTTACGCAGTTTAATTGCACTGCTGTAAAAATAATTGTCTGTAGAATTATTGTAAATACGGGAGGTGTTCTGAATATTGCTGCGTGGAAATCCGGGTCGATAACTGCACGTTCACCTTTTCTATGTATCTCTTGGTATTTCGTGTATTTATATTTATATGTATGTGCAGCTGGATAAACTAAATCTCGACAGATTCAAACATGTATTTGCTGAGATTACTGGATCGAACAGTATTTACCCCCGAATTAACAGATTCGTTTGAATAAGTCTTCAAGCTTTTTGAAATGCATTCGGGTACATTCGTGTAAATATAAATGCATAACATTCGATTTAAACATAAAGTAGTGAATTGCAAGCTTTAGATCTCGGAGAATCTTATAACTTTGATTTTCAAGGTGTTTTCATAACTCTCGATATGACGGTTTACTTTCTAATTATTTATGTATTTTTAAATTAGAGTCATTTTTATATTTTATAGATTTCATCTGAGAAATAGTTAATTTATTGTTGGTTATACGTGGTAGTAACGTACCAATCATCCAAACATTACATATGGAGTACGCTAACCATGATATTTTAGTGACACGTATATTGAACCCTTGAAAGACAGATTGTTGATGTAAAATACATTTCTAAAAAATACATTAAAAAACACATTTAACTTAGAAAATCAGTTAAATTTTAGGTAACCACTTTTTATGAAATTACAATTTTGAGACAAAGAAAGTTTCTTTTGTCCTTCAACGTAACTTTTTCGAAGCCATGAGTGCAATAATCTTGTAACCCCAGTAAATAATTAAGTTTGGCAGACTTCTAAGTTTCGTTGAACATTTCTGAAAAAGATTGGTTTTCGATGAAAAGCCAATCGAAAAACTCAAAGTCCACACGAAATCTTTAATTCTATTAAGATTCATCCACAAAATTCATTCAATCTTACTCCCTTTATCACTCCAGCACAACACTGAAAAACAGACTTGGTGAAATTTCTCTTATACTGAAATTGTCCGAATTTACTTTACTTATAATTTTACTCTAATATCAAGTAACATTCGCCGAGATTTTATAGAGAAACTGTAAAATCACGAAACATACACTGGAGTTTTACGGAAATCTGAATTAACTGTCTTCAGTGCTGGAGGGAAGAAAATACCTCTCACGAAATTTCACGATGACTTCACAGTGAATTAACGTGCTGCTTACATATTATCTTACTAGCGGTGCACTATACTTCAGATTGTAAGAAATTGGTGCAAACATTTCTAGAAATATTCTAAATAAGTTTTAACAGTCACCACGTTTTATAGCCAAAAATGTTCATTAACCACTTGATCAAATAACTGAAAAAATCATTACAGTTATTACAAAATCATGTAGAAGTCTAAAACTATATAGACTCAACTCTCTTTATCCTATCAAGACTCGTTCAGAATTTCTACCGAAATTTATTGAATTAAATAACTCCTGCTGAACTATCATTCAAATCAAATTCTTTACTGAAAAAAATACATAAGCGACATTGTCTAATTCAGACAGATTTTGTCTGAATCAGATAATGCATTGTCTAAAATGGACAAAAATTGTCTGGATTAGACAAGTGATTCAGACAACTTCTTTTTTCAATGTTTAACATCTCGAAGGTACACGGAGAAAAAAACATAAAAAATTAACGAACCGTTCATCACTTATCGTCAAAACTTGCACGACATTAAAAATCAATGAGCATCAAACATTCACAAATCAAAACTAAAAACTAATGAATGGATATTAGGTTTTAACGAACTGTTCATTAGTTTTTAGTTTTGACGATAAGTGATGAACTGTTTGTTAATTTTTTATGTTTTTCATCAAAAATTAACGAACCTCTACTCCCCTCAACCTTACATCTCGAACTAAGATCACCCTTAACTCGCGTCCGTGAGGGCGTTAATCCTCAAACATGGTGTTATTGGCCGCTTCGGTAGTGGATCTTGAATCACATGTGACTATAAGAAATTCATCTGATTTATTGTAATCTCTACATGTCAGTCTACATGTCAGTCTTCTCGTATAAAATAGCGCCTTGAAGGCTTACAAAACAAACGCTACCTGAATCGGAAATTCCGCGGGAAACATATTGGCACTAACGCGCCAATCAAATGGCTTCCACGTTCCCCGGATTTAAATATCCTGGATTTTTTCTTCTGGGGAGTGCTGAAAGATTTCGTGTACGCCAAAGGTGAATCCCGGAAAATTTGAAGCAGCTGGACCAGCGTATCCAGGCCAGCATAGCTTCAATAACTGAAGACATGCTCCAGAAAGCATTGGACAATATACGTGTTCGGGCAAGGTGTTGTTTGCAAGCGGGCGGTGGCCATTTTCAGCAGCTTCTACAATAAATTATGTCAGCATTCCATTCCATTAGTTCCGTTTTTATCATGTCGCGATTATCATGTCATATTAATGTAATCTCTATCACTCAGTCTCATTATCATTTATCAATGCACCATTATGCGACGTCCATGTCACGTCCATGCCAGGCTAATACGATACAGAGTAATTGGGAATCTTATTTATATTACACTGGAACCTCAATACAGTGCACCTCAGTATAATGCAAACCTCAGTATAGTCCATCAAAAACCTCAAAATAGTGCGTTTGATGTTCTTAAAATACGCAAAAAGGCTTGCATGGTTTGGTTGGTGACAATGTTGTCAACTGGAGTGTGATAATTAAACGCTACAGGCCAGTTTGTTGTTGTATAGACTTAAACTTAAGAGATTAATAAGGCAACCTCAGTCGAGTGCATTTGTCCCCCAAACGTCGGACTATTTTGAGGTTCTAGTGAATTTAAAGATCGAGAGTTTCTCTGAGTGTAGTACTGTCATATGTTATGGACTTCCTTTACTGGTTTATTATGAAGTTCTATGCAACTTCATTAATGATCATATATGATTTATAATGATTTCTCTAGAAAAATGATTTCTCTATTATGATATTAAAATTAAATTAAAAAATTGTTAAACTTTGGATTCCTCAAAATCTATGGGAAATTTTGCATTTTTGAGGTTAGATTCAAAAAGAAAATAGAAAAAGAAAAAGTAGAAATACCACGGCGGTCCACTGCCAGTCGCGTCCCGCCTCGCGCGGAGTGCAGAGTGCTGGTGTGGTCGAGTCGGCAGTCGGGCCGCCAGTCTGCACTCCGCGCGAGGTGGGGCTCGACTGGCAGT
>JABFPB010000222.1:0-48119 GCA_022817645.1 Ceratoteleas bidentatus
CTTGCGCGACTCAGTGCTACTGAAGGTCTTGTGGGTGCTGGTGTGGGTCTTCAGCTGGTTCGAGTCGCTGAACCTGAGGGTGCAGTTGCTCTCGGTGCAGGGGTAGGGCTTCTCGCCGGTGTGCACCCGGAGGTGGCGCCGCAGGTTGGCTACCTGGACGAACTGTCGATCGCAGTGCTCGCAGTGGTACGGCTTCTCGCCTGTGTGAAGTCGCATGTGCGTCTTCAGGTGGTGGTCTCTGGTAAATCTGGGAAAAGAAGAAGAGAAGGTCCAGTTTTAGATCAAACACCTGTCAGGCAGTGGCCAAATTCGATCATTCAGGTCATCTACACCCATTTGGGTACCCTTATCTGCTTATTAACAAAGTACCCACCTCTTGTGACATTCTGGGCATTCGAAGGGCTTCTCTCCAGTATGCGTCCTCTCGTGGTTCTGCAGTACATGCTTGTACCCGAAAGACCTATTGCAGACTTTGCAAGTGAAGTTCCTATCCTTGGTCTCCTTATGTCCCTCCTGGTTCACAGCCGTAGGTGGACTTTGCGGACTCGTGGTTTCCATATTGGCACCAACGTTGGGCTCCGCGGTAGGTTTCCTAATTGGATCCAAAGAGGCCCTTCTCTTGAGCGCATGAGGCCTTTTGGTTATTCGATCGGCGCTGCTGCTAACCACGTTGTTGTTGTTCGTACTACTATTGTTGTTGTTGCTCGCCTTGCGCGAGGAGTATTTCATGTTGATTACGGGATCCGGCGTGTGTATCGACGTCGGGGAGGGCGACGACACCACGGGCTGCGTCCAATTGAACTGCTGCTGGAACAGCGAGGGGTTCGTGAACATGGACAAGTTGGCCATGAACCGGTTGGCGAGGAACAGAGACGCGTGCTGCAGCGGCATTGGCAATGGCTGCGTCGTCGCTGGCGCAATCAGGTTCGGGAACATTTGGGTGTTATTGTTGTTATTGAGTGAAGGAGAGTGAGCTTGCTTGTCAGATTCCTGCTTCATATCTGGGAAGAGACCTGCTCAGGGAAAACGAGAAAGAAATGTTAGTTAGTTAGTTGCATAAGTTGTTGAAAATGCAACTGTTCGATTTGCATATTAGGTGTCATTGTCCGTGTTGGGATTCTTGTCTCTGTCTAACTCTAGGCAAATAATGGTCAAGTTGTAAAATTTCCTTGCATTCCGGTTCAAGTATCTTTTAGCAGGTCAGGTATCATTGGTACCTGGACCACTAAACCTTCCACCATGGTTCCCCGAATTTAGCAAAGTGCTGTAAATTTACGTAATTGGTATCGTAAACATGTATTTACTTTGCAGGTACCATGTGGAACTGAGTCATCAGTTCCGACTGTCGTCTTTTTTTCCGAATTCCGACTTCGCGTCTACTTTATCTTCCCGACTTCCGTACGGCACTTCATTACTTCGTTCTCAGGAATTTGATTTTGACGCGAGATTACGGTCCCTCTTGTTGCGCCGAGATTGACTTTAGGACGCGTGCGTGATACATCTGACTCTCCCTCTCGGGCGAAAACCTCCTCCGCCTCCGTTACCCCTCCCGCGGCCTCACACGCGAAACCAATCGAGCCTTCATTCACATACGCGAAGCCACGAGTCCGCGTACGCTCGCGTTCATTCAAGAACCCGGAGTACCCACGCAAATTTTTGTTTACACTTTACAAATAGAATTTCTTGTCGAACGACTCGCGGGAAAAAAAATCGGGGAATTTCGGATAGGCAAAAACTTGAGATCCAATGGTGTCAGAATGACATACGATTGGGGTTTGACATTTTTTTACATGTGTGAAGCACATGTAAAAAACTCGAAGTGGGAAAGGCCGAAATGCAATTCACAATGACGTCGGATCTAATTAATTAATTGACAAGCATGAAAATGTCTACGTCATTATCAAGTGGAGATCGTGTGTGTACGAAAATGACAAGCCGAAAGCGACCTGATAAACGTGAAGTCGAGATAAGGGGCAGGAAAAAAACGACCGGTTTTAGTATGCAAATGTCGTTTAGCTTCTTCGGCATTTCGGGCCCGAAAAAAACGTCAGTCAGGAGCATTATCCGCGATAATCGGTCGTTCGGTCGTGTTTGTTCGTTTTTTAGTCCGGTCTCTCGGCTGGTTGCGTCCTCAGAAGTCATGAGCGGTCATTCGAGTAAATGTTGTTTCAACTGTTTTTCCCTTTTTTCGTCGAAAAGCGTTGACGGGTTGACCGATTTTGATCTGATTTGAAAAATTCCAGCCGGGTTTAACCGGTTGGACAGTTTTCGTGAGATAAAAAAGGTCACCGGCCGATGACCGCTACGAGTATTTTTTATACTTAATGAGTGTTTGCGACGCGAACGAGTCACGTATCGGTATTATCGGAAAATTGGTCAATTGGAAACGTGCATCCTGTCACGTAACGAACTATCATATTGGGATATGTGTCTTATTTGTAACCCGCTTAATGTCATTTCAGATTCTTATCGCGGCGTTTAAAGTGTAATATCTTTCTCCGTTTTGTTCATTGTCAATGGTAATTATGAAGGTTTTGTTAGTTTTGTTAGTTTTGTTAGTTTTGTTGGTTTTGTTCATTTTGTTAGTTTTGTTCATTTTGTTAGTTTTGTTAGTTTTGTTAGTTTTGTAAGTCAATTTTATTAGTTTCACAATTGAACGAGAAAATAATGACCGCAAACGGTCAAAATTACTGAATATTTACCATCCACTGTCTTCCCACTCAACACTGTTCACTGTTGGTTGAAGGACATGCTTCAACCAACGTTTCCCCATCTTGACCGCCATGACCGCTACCTCGAAGACCAACCATGAAGTTCCGATTTGCCCAAGCGGTCACCACCCAACTTGCAACATCCTATCACCCCCAACCACCCCAACCCGGACTTGACCAAGACTTGACCGGTGCCGAATTTTTATTCCGAAATAAAAATTCGGCGGTCACCGACGTACCAGAGTTGATTTGGTCCTGCAGATATAGTGCCATCATACAATGCGTGGCCAGCTGGAGCACAGAGCCACCGCATAAAGTCGCGATAAATCACTGAACATGCGCAACAATTGCCACTGCACTATGACCACTAGTAAAAGAAACTCGGATCAGGAAGACCGGCAGCGCGGTCAACTTGCGAAACGGAACTGGCACGGACGAAATCGAGAGCGACGATACTACCTCGGGCTGACCTAACCCAATACTGCCTACCACCGGGGCTTTCGCCGAGTAGTCAAACTCCGAATCCCCACCAGTGGGCGCTCTCAGTACCCCTCCAGGTGGCGCCCCTGCCCCACCCCGGGCTCTTCGCTCAACCCCCGGTCAACCCCACCTCGACCCGGCAACTCCCATTCGCCGACTGGACGACTGGGGACAAGGACGGAGAGACTTAGAGAAACATGGGTGCATATCGGGTCGGCCCAATCGCGGAACAAATTTGACCAGGCTCAACGGAATACTGGGGTGGGATTGGCGGACAAGCCGCTTTGTCCGGTAGCATTGGGCTTTACGGGATAGTGTAAAGGGATGCTGCAGCTCGATGGGGATGGGGGTGACTGATCGGTAATGGAGGGAGGGGCGGTCAGGAATCGGTTATGACCAACTGGCCCGGTCAATGTCGGGTTGCTGGGTCCGGGGTGAGGTCGGATAGGGTTTTAACCCGTTTCGAAAATTATTTAAGCGGTCATTTGGGGACATGGTGGATTTCGGCTGTTTTTGATAATTTTTGTAGCGGTCATTCGGGGACATAGTGAATTTGGGCTGGTTTTGAAAATGTTTGAGGCAGTCATTTGGGGATATAGTGAATTTAGGCTGGTTTTAAAAATTGTTGAAGCGGTCATTTGGGGACATGGTGAATTAGTCGAGTGGGGGGAGGTTGGAGCGGTCATTAGGGATTGGTAATGATACTTTGATGGCTTGTGATGGATTTTATTTATAGAAGAGAGTTTGTTGTAGGTGAAAAATGTTGTTGGGGAGTAGTTTGAGTGGTGAGAGATTAATGGAATGGATGAAAAGGTTGGAGTTGTTTTAACAAACTCGTGAGAAAAAAGTAAGAGGAAAGGTATATGGGACAAAGGTTAGAATTGATTGGACAATGTGAAATGACATTCACTATGGAAAGTGACATGGAATTGACTGCAAGTTTGTAAGGAACGATATGTATCTATAATAAATTGATATTTACATGCAGTTGAGATGTTTAAAATAATAATGTCTAAAATTATTATAATACTTCATATTAGTCTGCATTTACTGAAATCTGAGAGAGAATGAAAAGTACTGACCGAAAATATTAATGTGTTATTATTAGTCATAAAACTCTAAATGAAATTCTTCAGTTATGAGACAAACGCTAGCTAATATTCAAGAAATATGCTTTTAAGGAAATTATTTAATTAAAATTAAATAGTCAGTAATGCACGTTATGAGTATCACTTTTTCTATTATACTTAAATAATTTACATGGAGCTTAATTTAATTGTATTTGTATTTCAAGAATTAATTAGCATTGGTACGAATTAAATATGGAATTAAAAATAGATACATTAGACACTTTAATGATTTTTTAAATATTTCTATTACCCCGATTAAAGGTTATTAAATAAAGAGAATAATTAGAATAATGCAAAACTTTCCGTCGCATTGAAAAAGTAACCTTTTAAATAAAAGGGTTGCGTGATAATAAAGTAACAAAAGTAATTTTAACGGATTGCCTCCTATTTTTGTTTTCTCACGTCGAATAAAGTCATAATCATTCTCCATTTCGATCCAATGTTGTTATTATCAGTAAACACAGATATTACTAATCCAATTTGCTCTCTGTTTTCATATTTTAGAGTACCTATTTGTTCGCAGCAAAACAAGCCATAAAATACCATTACCCATTTTGCCTCGAAAGAAAGGATTTTGGTACATTAGAAGATCTGCAAATAAATAGTGTAAAAACCGCAGTTCTTCACACTTTCACAATAGCTTAGATTACTCTTTTACACCAAAATTCTCTATCCCCAATTTATTATATTCTTCTTCACAACCACTTTTCAATCTCGTTCCCTTTTTCATAATTACACTTTTACATTTTCCAACATTTTACAACCGAAATAACTAGAAATATTTTCCCACAAAAAATGTGCTCCAAAAAAGTTTGAATTTATTTTTTCGAACAAGAATTTTACTTTAATTTGAACAACATAATATTCTCACAATCGTCATTTGTTCGAAAAAAAAGCGGAGTTTCGAAATGGAGTATTTCGTAACGTCGGAAAATTGAATGGAAAAAACGTGAGTGTACACACCAGAATTATACAATAAATCCGCGTTGATGTTGGATAATCCGTAAGGCCACATAAATACAGTTGGCGCAATCACTGATCACAGTTCAGACACGAAGTTCACGTTCACCAAACCATTCGACCGAACTGACTTATCCTTTCGATCCACCGGTCTTAACGAAACAAGTTCGAAACTGGACTAAAACCCCCAAATAAGTCTTCCACTGATGACCAATCCCCCACTTCCGATCGCCGGAGTATTATCGTCCCTACTTTCTAAACGACGAACAAGCGGTAGTAGGGAACAAACTTTTATCTTTATTATCAAGGGTTATCTCGCGTTTATCTTAATGCTCATTCATTTTACCCGATCTAATTTACAAAATTGTCATCTAATGTAATATTCTCGCAAAATGGCCGAAATTTGCATTTAGACGCTACTTTTTCGAAATCGAAGTTAGTTCACTCAGCTCCATTTTTAATTGATTGAAAATAAGAAAAAAATGTTTTGCAAACTTGCAAATTTTTTACAAAATTGAAATCGGAGTTTTTGTTTTACGATTGTTTAAATTCGCAACAAGAAGTTTTTTATGACAAATTTGTTTAAATTTATTTATAACAAAATTTGTTTAAATTTATTTATAACAAATTTGTTTAAATTTAATTATAACAAATTTGTTTAAATTTGTTTATAACATTTAAATTTAAACAAATTTGTTTAAATTTGATTATAACAAATTTGTTTAAATTTGATTATAACAAATTTGTTTAAATTTGATTATAACAAATTTATTTAAATTTGATTAAAACAAATTTATTTAAATTTGATTAAAACAAATTTATTTAAATTTGATTAAAACAAATTTATTTAAATTTGATTATAACAAATTTGTTTATAACAAACTGAAACAAATTTATAAGAAAATTTGTTCAATTTGTAAATTTTGTTCATAAAATGTATATTGAAATACAATTTTTAAACCTGCCTTTTTGTTTGCAGAATTTTTTGTAAATGTGTAAAACAAATTATTTGAATAATCTTTGTTTCTGAAATGTATCAAACAAATTGTTTAATCCATTTTTTTTGTAATTGTGTAAAGCAAATTGTTAACACAACCTTTTTTCTTTGTAAATGTGTAAAAGAAATGGTTTAAACAATTTTTTGTCAAAAAAATGTTTATACGAAGAAAATTGAGAAAAAATTGAAAAAATAAGTGAATGAGGCGAAAGTACGAGGATGGTATAAAAACGTGATCGCGCGAGCATTAGACATTTAAGAGGCAGAATGTCGTTATCAATATTTCAAAAGCGATCGATAATAATCGCCAAGTGAGTTATCGCGTCGAGGAGGGTGGGCTTCCAGTGAGTTTTCCGACCTTGCAAACGGAAGTGAAAGTTGCACACGACGTGCCGTATGAAATATGAACGCAAAATTATTTCAACTGACTTCATAATGCATCGTAAAGCCCGAAAACAACGTGCAGAATACTTTTGTAAAACGAATGCAACGAAAAATTGGACTCTGAAATTTATGGCCTTACGCAATTTCAGCCATTGTCTCGACGGCATTTCGGACTACGCCGTAAAAAAATAAAGTCGCATTTTTTGACAAAGTGGAGCAAACACCTCGGCAGGTCAGGTCCGCGCGACTTCGGCCTACCGAAGGTCCCATGAAAACGTCAATTTTTAGTCAACAAACTTTTCACTTCCCATCCGGTAACAGGCTTTTTGTTCTCATGATTGGACGTAATTTCGCCGGCACAAATCATTTTTGAACGCGCGTCCAGAGGCACGTAAAATAGTTTCGCTAATTATGCACTTAGACAAAAAGGTTGGCTGATTGAACGAAAATGTTTTTAAAATGATGCTGAACAGTATTTGGTCAAACGAAATAACTTTGAAACGAATCAAATTTTGGATAATTTAAGAGATAATTTAATTTATTAATTTGATTTAATTTTTGTTATAAAAAACATGTTTTTTTATAACAAAAAATTTATTTGTCGCGCAATTTTTTGCACTTTTTTTAATATTTAAATATATTGATGTTTTTGACAATGATTTTCTAAAAGCGTTTTTAATTTATCACTTGAAATCTGATAAAGTACGAGGTTGCTGGAATTTTTATTAGTCCGAATAAAGAATTTGATGCACTCGAGATATTTAAAAATGTGATATTGAAATTTCGCGAGTGGGTCGCGGTAATAAACAGATCAAATTGATAATCAAATTTCTCGCGGAAATCGTGGGCGGAGAGAGTTCCGATAAAAGGAAGGTTAGATCGGAAAGGTGAAAAAAAGAGAATAATTTATATTGATTTTTGAAATTTAAAACTGATGAGTCGCCATGAATTTCGTTAATGGAACACTGAATAGTGTTTAGTATTATATTTATAGAGGTTCTTATCTCTCAGATATGGAACCCTCGATAATCGATGGTTAATACGTGAAAAAGAGTTTTTTGGACTTACACAAGAATGCAACCTAATTTGTGGTGTACTATTAAGAATCCGTTGCGATAGGTTTTATGACAAACAATTTTTTATGTCAGAAAGTGCATTTCAAAAATGCGTTTAATCCGTTTATCGAAAGAGTCTTTTAACTTAAAAACGATTAACTTCCATACTTTTGAAGATGTTTGAAAAATAGTCAAAACTAAGAAGGTTAAATAATATAATAATTGTTATTGTATTGTCAAAGCAGCATTAACCTATCTTTGGGTAAATATATCTTTTTCGTACTTTTTAGGTAATTGCGAACGATGAAGAGAATTTTTTAATTCTTTAATACATTAAAATTTTAATAGCAAAGGTGATTCTTGTTGCATAAAAGGTTTTTCTTAAATAACACTATTATGAAAAAATAACAAACAGATTCGGTTGTTTTTCGAAACGATTAATGGGTTATATTTTTAATTTAGCTATTAAAAATTATGATTGTTTTTGAGGTTAGTTTTAAATTTTAAATCTGAAAATAAAATTTTTTTTTCAATAAATATTGTTTTTAAATTTATTTATTTATTTTATTTATATTGTTCCATGTGGTTTTTTATACTTGTTATAATTGAAAATTTCAATTCTTTTGAATTCACTTTAATAAAAATATTTTTACTCTACAAAAACTTTTTGCTATATGTAAGATCTGAACTCGCGCATCGCGAACCAAATGATTTTCTCATTGCCGAAAAACTTGTTTGCCAAAGGGGTGACGATCCATCATCCTGCGCTCGATTAAGTGGCGGGCAAATAAATATCGCTTGGCGATTGCGGTGACACGGCGCCGCGCATTTTTCACCTTTATTTGCGCGCTCGGCCGGGAGCGCGATGGGGTGGAACGGCGCTCACGTGTGCGCTTATCCGCACGCGCGTCGACGCATGCCCGGTTGTGCGTGCGCCGCGTTTTTTGCCCCGATCCCGGGCACTCGAACGTTTTTTACCGGGCACGCGCCCCGCACGCCCCGCAGGCAGGTGAGACCCGGCGGCGCGCATCGCTGCGCCGATCGAGCACACGCGCGCGCCATTCCAAACAAATTGCGCCCGTAAGCCAAGCCGTTTCCATTTCCCGCAAAGACGTTTAATCGGGTTTACGGGGGCACGTAACATTTTTATTCCGAGTCGGGAGCGTCAGAGGGGCATCTTTTTCGGGGTTTAGGGAAAGGAATTTTTTGGGGAGAAAGACGGAAATTTAGTCGAGAAATGTGTGGAGGAAATATTTGGGGAAAGCATATTTAGTTTAATTCAGTTGCAAGTTATAGAGGAATTTAAAAGTAAAAAAGTTAAAGTTTTTTTCACGATCACATAAAAAAGAAAATAATTGTTTATAATTAAAAAATATATAATAAATAAATTATATAAATTGTGCATAATTAAAAAATACAATTTAATTTCAGAAAGTTTGAAAGTTTTTTTTTGTTTTTTAATTAAGCATAATATATGTTGGGTTAAACATTGATGGATTTTTAAGTGAAAATTGAAAATAGTTGAAAATTGATATTCTGTTGTTCAGGCATAAATCGTTGGACAAATAAGTTCGATAAATTTGAGTTTTTTTTTCATTACATTTTTTTTAAATGTATTCACTTTCTGCCAGAGAAACTCTGCAAGATTAGATGAATTAACTAGAGCGTCTATATTAGAATTGTTTGATTTTCAAAGTACTTTTCCATGCATTGAATAAATTCAGATTTAGTAGGAAGAACTGAAGTTTAAATCTCACAATTCTTTTTATAAAATTAAACCAACTCAAGTTTTTAGTTTATTCAACCAAAATTTACTTATATGAACTTCTTTACAAAATTTAGTTATAAAAATTAGCTGAAAATTAGCATAATTATGCATAAATTCAGGGAACCCAAAAATTGAACAAAATAAAAGTATCAAATTAACCTAATCAGGTCTAATTAGATTCTTCATTTTCAATATCGAAAAAGTCAATTTAAAATTTGAATAATTTTTTTAACTGAAGCATTAGACAATTAATCACTTATATGATTTTTATAGATTGTTTTAAAAGTTTGCGACTCATTGATTTTGCAGCGTTTCTTTTTGTGGAGTTTACACATTGGTTCGTGTAACTATATACAGTTTAGATGTATCAATTGAAAAATGAGAAAAGTCTCAATTTATGGACAGCAAATGTTGTCAGTATTTTTCCAGTTAAAAATGTTTTCTAAGATAATGGAGCTTCTTTTTGATCACAGAAACTGAAACCATAACAGATAATAAACTTTATAAAACATTAACTTAACGTTTTCGATTCTTGTTTATATGGTGGACTTGAAGTTTGAAAGATTGAATCTTCACATAATTTTTCACATAAAATTTCATTAGATTTAGTATAGAATATATGTGTAGGAGTAATAAATAAACGAATCCATTTTTAATTAATAATTTATACATCACTCATCAATTTCATAAACTGTCATTTAAAATTCTGGCAATAAGTGTTATATTTAATTTGAAGAATTTAAACACACATTAAAACGTTCCGCTCTTCATCTTGAATTTGAAATTGGATTAACGTTGTTTGTTGATAAGTTTTACGATATTTTTAATTTATTGTACTAATATTATACTTAAAATGGATTTCATATAATCAATAATTGACCTATCCATGAATATATGCTTAATTTGTTTTAAGAAAATACATTAAATTAAACGCAAAATTAATATTTACTAATAACATAAGATTAACCCAATAATATTCGATAATTCTGTTTCAAATCTTTCTTATTCACAAAAATGCAAAATTTGATTTAAAATAAAAGTTCCGAAAATTATCATAATTATTAACAATTATTTTAAACAAATTTATTAAGCACAAAGAACATAATCTCACCTTTCTTGAAACAACGAATCAAAAAATCGTTCGTCGCCAAATCTCCGATTTCGCACATGTCTTTCCACGAGAAGATTTTAACTTCGGACAACATTTTCTACCGAATGTCACTCTTAGACTCATCAAATTACTCCCAATAATTGCTCTGGCTGACTGTTTCAACGCAGACGATTTATCAGCGAGTCAGCTACTTTTAGCTCGATTCGCACTTCCCCTACTCGCCCGTCGGCATTCGCGATTGGTTAATCGTCTCGAATCAGCTTTTCGCCATTTAATTGTACACGCCGCTCTTCTTAATGATCATTCAGTTTCCATTATTTTCTCTTATTCAGTGGTTTTCCCGCGAAAAAACATCGCCAAGACACTTTTTACCGATCCGCCAGAAAACTACAATCCCAGCAGTTGAGTCATAAATCTAATTCATTAATTCTTATCTTTGCTCCGATTGAACTTAAAGTAAAATTTCCTGCTTAGGCTGAACCCAAATTAGGTATCTAAAACTCTTAGTCTTAATCGGAAAATCGATATGCAATAATTACTCAATTCTAAATCACCGAATTAAAAAATGAAGACATCTCAATGCGAACCGAAATCCTGAATTAGTGCACTTTGAATTCAATGCACTTTCCGCGGAATCCATTAATCAATCGTGATGCCTTAATTTGGGACGCAAATTAAGGCATTTCTACTTTGTTTAAACGAGGTTGAGTTTTACGGTAATTTTGTTAGGAAGTGTTTTATCATATCGGAAACATTTGGGTTAATTTCTATAAGCTGAATGGACATAGATAAAATATTTTAATTAAAAAATTAAACTTTTTTTAATCCTAAAACATTTTCACCCCTAAAACAAATATTTTAATTTCAGACACTTTTTGTAGACATTTTTAAGTCGCGTCTTAAAATGGGACGAAAAATGTCTGAATTTAAGACACTTTTTATTAATATTCATATTTTATTTTATTCATTTAACGACAAATATTTCGATTCCGATTTTGGGACCAAACTTGAAACTCGAACTGGTTACAGCTATTAGCAGCAGTAAACAAAGTTTCTCCCCTCTTGAAACTCTTCTAAGGTCCTCAACTCGTTTTCCCAAAACCGCAGAATTAATCCCTCTTTCTTCGTTCCTCTGTTTTCAAAGCCTCTCTTAAACTCGGCCCCGGAAACGCCACGGCGCCTTATCTTCGGGTCGTAAAAAGTGTGCAACTGGCACGTCAAAGGGTTCCCGCGTGACAATGGCAAAATTATTGGTCATCATCGCCATTGTCGGCGAAGCCGAGACCAGGAAAGTGAAAGCGAAGAATCGACCTGTCATAAAGTCGCATTGTGATATTCACCGCAGGCGGCTCAACCCTTTGGTCCTACCTGCTAAGTCCATTATGACGTGTGGCGGCTCTTCGGGGAACCGTCTGGCTCGGAGAAATTCCGAATTTACAGGATCGGGGTCATTTCGACGCCAAACTAGTGTTCCTATAACAGCAAGATATTAAGTCTGTGGTTTTGAGGAAAAACCAGTTAAGTCACTTCTTTGTGATTTTGAGATATTTAAGTTTAAAGTTTTAAAAGTAAACTTTTGTATTTCTATATAAACATTCTCTATTTCTTTTGGAGAATTGGAGAATATATATATAAACAATTACATATAATATAATTTATATAGAATTATTGAATTATTATATAGAATATTTAAATTGCAAAAAATTAACTTAAGTTTTCATATTTTGAAAATATTAAAATATTATAAATATATTTTTTTAGTATAATAAATATTAGTTTCAATTTGTTTAATTCGATCGTTCGCAATGTGTCAGAAAGAGACAAAAAGAAAACTTAGCCAGTTTCTTTCTGCACTTTCAAATACATCTGATAAAATATACAAAAATAATATATAAATTATTACATATTAAATAAAATTTAATATATGTATTTTTTATTATTATATAGAATTTTACTTGAATAATAAAAGAAATCTTTTAAAAATAAAAGACCTTTCTTTTTCAAGAGTTTCTCTCTTTGGCAAACGAGAAATGTTTTTCTGATCCGCGTTTTTTCGCGAAAAACGGCCGGCGAAATTGTCGAAACCGTTTTTTCGACAAGACTTTTTTTAAATCTTCCGAAAGACCCCCGCGGACGTTTTTTAGTCGAATCGGAAGTAAGAGATCACGAGATTGAACAATTTTTTGCCGGACGTCACAGGACAAAGTCGAATATCAAGTCGCGGCGACACGCTTGCTTGAGTACGAATGGCTCGATGACGTTCGTCTTTGCCGCAAGATCGGCAGGAGTTGACCGTTAGAGATAGCGATCTTGGAAATTTGTCCACTGTTCGCCTGGAGATTCGACGGGCAGCTGGGTTCGCGTTTTTTCGGAGCTTTTCGGATTTGGGAAAGACTCGGTTTGCAAAAAGTCGGACAGAGACATGTCGAGTTGACGGCAGATTGGATCGGACCGATTTCTAAGGGCCATTATTCCGTTTTTTAATTTCGCCGGAAAAAGTTTCGCGAACGTTTTCTGCCGGCGAACGATCGGTTGCAACAGTTGTGGAAACGACGTTTTGTTTTTGAGATGTAAATGAGAGTGCGGCACGTTGGCGTCGGGACAAGTGCAAGGGAGGACGAAAGGGATCGTCTAATTATGAAGGCCGATATTTCTCAATGGCCTAGGCTAATAACAGGATAGATCCGAATTCTGCATTAATTTCTCGGGCGAACATGTGGTTTGCGAATAGAACGCCGAGATGTTGTTGTCTGACACCACCTGGTCTAGGAACGCAGATATACGTCGACTTCGCTCCTTCAGACGAATTCGAAGAGATTCTCCGTACAAAACTTGGATAAAACGATTTTGGATTTCGAGGTTGCAATTCGAACTAATTCTGCAGATTCAAATGACAGCAATTTCTAGTTGGATAAAACTGACCGATAATTTTTCTGGTCAAAGTATGACCGCAAAAGAAATATCACATCTGCATGCTGGAAATGGAAATAAGAAGGACATGAGACTGTTAACGGTCATGCGAAAGCATGACCGCTGTGGTGTGATGACCGCAAAAGCGATGACCACAATGACCGCAAGTGCGGTCATTGCGGTCATCACTTTTGCAGTCATAGAAAGCTCAGGACCGCTGAAATATAGATCACATGATAACTTTGACATGTTTATTTGGCAACTTTCACTTCGTCAGTATTTGTAGGTTAGTTCAGTGTAAGGTATGGTCGTTATAGAGATCATCTTAGTAAAAGTATGACTGCAAGATACCGGTTATAATATCCCAGCAATCATATGACCATTGGCATGCATTTAATAACGCATGACCGCTACAATTTGTATCCTAAACTAACTGCACCAACAAATTTGGGATTTGACTGCATTAGTTTACTTTTATGGTCAATACCTTCGTGACTTTTGTGAAACCTTATTCTCAATGACCTTTGACCAAAAACAATATTGACCAATACCAAAAATTCAATGACCTTTGACCAAAAACTACAATGACCAATGATCAAAAACTACAATGACTTTTGACCAAAAACTACAATGACCAATAAAAATGAAAATTTAGTTTTCGTTCCAACTGGTTCTTCTTCCCCGATGCGATCGAACAAGGCAAAATGACTTTTTATCGTTATTTTCCGACTGCGAAACGAAATGTCCGAAACTCGTGCTGCGGAAACGGCAAAACGCGCCCGCCGTAACAAGGACCTAACAGAGCTGTCAATCCGTCTATAAATTGAATAGCCGACGTAAAATCACCCTACATATTCCGCAACCCCTGCACCCCGTTTCGGCGGATCCGTCGCCTCTCTTTTTCTCGCAAAGCCTCTTTCTCTTAAATCCTCCGCCGAGTTGTTGTGCGTGCGTCGTACGCCGGTTTTTCGCAACAAAAAAGCGTCCGTCTCTGCGACTGACGTCCGATTCGCCAGACGCGGGGGGAGCGCGGCCCCAGGGGCTGCCCGACTGATCGAAAATCTTGCCCGCGCGCCCCCGCGCAGGCCACAATTCTTGCGGGATAAGTCGCTTGTTCAACGAGTTTAATTATTCGCATGAACGTTCGGCTGAGCTCGAGTGGCTTCCGAGATGCGGCAGCAGATTTACCGGGGTCGCATTTCAAGCTTGGCCGGAAGTCGCGGTGGTTTGGCGTTTTCACGTTTTGGCGGAAAAGTGGCATTTAGAGATGGGAAAGCATCACTTTTTGCGGTCATGCGAAATTATGACCGCATTTGCGGTCATCAGTTCTGCAATGATAGGAGAGCATGACCGCACTTGCGGCCATCACTTTTTCGGTCATGGGAAATCATTGCCACACTTGCGGTCATTGCGGTCATCATTTTTGCGGCCATGGAAAAGCATGACTGCATTTGCGATCATCTCTTTTGGGGTCATGGGAAAGCATGACCGCAAAAGTATGGCGAAAGATCGGGTAATGATGTATGTGATATGTATATGGAAGGATATGTGACTATGTAAGTTATGACCGCGAAAGTGTAGTGATCGTATGATAACACTGAAGGGTTTGGAATATGACCGCCATTTTTATTTTGTCAGTATTTGTTGGCTAGTTTTAGGGGAAGGTATTGTCTATATAGAGATCATCTTCTTGGAGTATGACCGCAAATATAACAAATAGCATGCAATGACCGCAAATGGTACATTGTACATTGACCGCTAATCGAGCTTTAAAATCTTGAAAACCTTAAACTCGTACCAAACTACTTTCATCCCAACCTTTAACTTACAGTCCAATTCTAAATGCGGTCATACTTTGACCATATGACCACCAAAGCGTCCATCCACCACTCCTTCAACCATTTCCATCACATAAATCGAAAGTCATATAAATATACTTTTATAACTATAAAAATCATATGACCGCAAGTAAATCCTCGCCGACCCACTTGACCGCTAATTAGGTGGTAGATGACGCGAAAAATCAATACCGCCTACGAAAGTCGTCGGACGAGCGGCGACCGTGGTGAAATAATAAATAAAACGGGGAAATCAAGATGCTGCGTGCGATGGAGCCCGATTTCGTGGCGCTGGGCAATGGGGTCGGATCGTGGAGGTGAGGGTAAATCAAGCCCACGCGGCACGCGCGCGCTCATAAACCCGCGCTCTTTCATCAGACACGTTGGAACAAATCCCCTCATTTTTGGAATTTCGGCTCAAACGAAGCGAAGGGATGCCCCGCAAGGGAGTTGCGGCAATGGCAACGGGGTGGGGTCGCCGGCCACCCCCTAACAGACCTTTCAGCGTTTTCCCCGAAAAATTTCCCATTTATTCCATTCAGCGTGGAAGTGCATGTATGGACGTTGATGCAATGGCGGCGGGCCTTTTGATACTGTACTATGGCGTCGAATTACTCGCCCTTGTCGATATCGCGTATGGATTGTTTGTAGAACAAGTATGGAAAAGTTATGTGGTCAAGCGGTCATGAAGATGTTGTCGCGGTAATTTATGGGTAGGATTTATCGTTGTTTTGTAAAATGGTAGATTTACGGATAATATGAGATGTATTTTCAATGTGGTCACGTTTGACCGTTTGGTGCGAAAAGTGGTCATGATGATATTGTGATCGTAATTTATTGAATACATTTATGTGTATTTATTGAATACAAAATGGTGGAATAAGAAAAATAATAATATTGTCGATGTGGTCATGCATGACCTCTTAGAACGAAAAACGGTCATAACGATATTATGCCGATAATTTACTGTATACATTTATTTGAAAAATGTGGAATAAGAAAAACAGTAATTTTGTCGATGGGGTCATGCATGACCACTTAGAACGAAAAGCGGTCATGATGATTTTATAACCGTAACTTATAGTATACATTTATGTGAAAATGGTGGAATAAGTAAAACAGTCATTTGGACGATGCGGTCATGCATGACCGGTTAGAACGAAAAGCGGTCATGATGATTTTATGACGATAATTTGTTGTATAAATTTACGTGAAAAATTGAGGAAAAGTTAAAAAAGTAAATTGTGAATCATCCGAACGACACGTAATTCGGGGTTTCAATGGAAGTTAAACGATACTCGCACTTAGCGGTCATAAATACGTTCGCCTAGAGCAGTAGTTTCAAAACACGATAATACACAAATTACCGTTTTGTGATTAGTCGATGTGTCACCGTCTGAAAGGGTAATTAATATGCTATTAAAATGATTCCTCGTCAAAGTCTGTAGCTCTGATTTCGTCACTCGAATTCAGTCTTTCGACACCCAAATCAGCTTATTCAGCTATTCGCGAATCGCAATCTTTTTCGACTTAACATTAAAAGTCGATATTCCCTCACCTTTTTGTCATTATTTTTTTTATTTTTAACAGACTACAGCCATTCATTTCCTAGTGAACTTTGCTCTGCTCCGTCGTTTCGAGACACCCATATCCTTCGCTGTTATCTCGCCGAAACCGAAGTCGAATGGTAAGGGCCCGAAAATCGTTTTCTCCTCTCAAAAGTTCGTCTTTCCGTTACCAGCAGCCTCTCATCCCACTTTGTTTTATACGGAATCTACACACGTCGAAACTACTCGCAGCAACAGGCGGCTGTTTTCCTTTTATACTTTCTATGTTCCTTTCAATCTTTCGCATCGAACAATTCGCGTCCCGGAGCGGCTCTGCCGAAAAGTTGCGCGCTCGACCGTTCAGTGCATAATTTTATTAATCTTCCCGGGACCGTTTGTTTTCGGCAAAATAAAGGGAAATACGTGAAAGAAAAAAGGAGCTCCATCGGGCCACGTGGATCATATCCGAAACAGCCGAGTGTCGTTTGAAATTCGGTGAATTCGCCGACCAGAAGTCCCGGAGAGCCACTTTAGCCCACTTACACGAATTTCGTTTCCATCCTTTGAGAAAAAAGCACGCGTCTGGATCCGAACGATCGAGTTTCGGGACACAAAAGTGCATATTTTATCCAATTAGTCGAGTGGGCCGACAATTTATTTCGTCCTTCTGAAAGGAAATTGAAATTAAAATTCCAATGATATGCGATTTCGAGATTAGTTTTAAAGTCGAAATAAGTTAAAGGACATAATTTGATTGAGATTAAAATGCGAAAATTAAAATTTTTTATATAAGAATATAACAATTTAATTGTGAATCAAAATCGGTTTGAAATTTAAACAAAAAGTATGTAACACAAAAAAATTTAATCAAAAAGAAAAAATGTGAAGAAGTGATAAAATCTCGTCGGCGAGCACGCGCCGTGACTTGTATATTATCTGCGATAATAAAGACGTGAAATTAAATATTTGCTGGCAGGTGGCGTGGAATAAGGGCCGGCCTTTATGCGACGCATTTTCACCCACGCGCCATGTGAAAAACGAACGCGACTGCGTGTTCCGGCAATAGCTCCGGGACTTGGCATAATTTTCACTTTGTCGCGCGGGAATTAAAATCTCCTCGGGCAAAGCCCGCTCGAGGACGTGACGGCACAAACGACGCGACATGTGTCCCGTTCGGAAATCGATTCCGATTTCAGGAACAAAGCCGTGATTTTCGCGCATTATCCCGCGTCACGTTTCGCCCCGTGTTCACACCTCTCGACACATCCGATGTCTCACTTAACGACGGCTGGACGCTGAAAACGAGGTTTTTAGCGCTTTTCGGGAAACGAGGGCGGTCATTTGTCAACCATTTTGACCGCATTTTGAGAGAGTATACTTTTTATGGATAGGGGATTATAAAAATTAGGGGTACTACGAAGAAAATCTTAATCAACCAGATTTTGCGTCTCGAAAATTTCTCTTATATTTGTTAGTTTTATTAGTTTTGTTAATTTTGTTAGTTTTGTTAGTTTCGTTAGTTTCATTAGTTTTGTTAGTTTCGTTAGTTTTGTTAGTTTTGTTAGTTTCGTTAGTTTCGTTAGTTTCGTTAGTTTCGTTAGTTTTGTTAGTTTCATTAGTTTTGTTAGTTTTGTTAGTTTCGTTAGTTTTGTTAGTTTTGTTAGTTTCGTTAGTTTTGTTAGTTTTGTTTAACTTTTGTGAGTTCATCAAGGAAACTAGTGTCAACGTAGTTAGTTTTTTAACTATAGGTAATTCTTTAACTAGTATTACTAATAATTTTGTGGGACAAAAATAAACGTTGACCGAAACGCCGCATGATGCCGTGTTACGATTACTTTCTTTTACTTTTTTAATAAACGTTAATGGAAATTGTATGTCATGTGTTATCGTTAATTGTAATCATAGCTAATTTCATGCACTTTTCAAAATATCGTTATGAATGGTTACAAAATTGATACTTTCGCTTTCATATACGAAAGCATCAATTTCGTATTGACTAAATATACACTCCTCTTTACAAGAAATTTTAAGAAATATTCATCGACTGACACATTTATATCTTTAATTGTGGAATCGTAGGTGTGAATAGAAAATGCTCACTTGGGGCGAGGAAGTCGGTAAAACGGCGCCATCGACAAAGGGTGCGAAGCCTGAGGTGAATCTTGGCGTATCCAGTTGAACTTGTAAAAGTTCGTCGAGGGTTCGCGAACGTAGACAGGGTGCGATGTCATCAGCCTCGATATCACCGGTGCATCCAGTCTGCTCTGACACGCGTCGTTTTAGGGACAGAGGTTCGCGCTGCAAAGCCCACGGCGACAACGCTGATCCGCCTAAGAGTACGACTCTATTAATCAAGTCTGAAACAAGAATTGAGATGGACGATTATCGGACCTGGGAAGCGAAATTTGTTTTCTCGTTCCTCTTGACGAACAATTCTTTAAAAATTTGCAAATTCCTCTGCAAAGATCCGCAAAAACTTTGAGTCACTCATTCAGCCACAGTTTTTAATCTGAAAAAGTCTGCGAAATTTTGCAAAGTTTACATTTGCGGACTTATCTAGTAATTATCTGCTGAACAGAATTTTATAGAATGTTACAGTTTGTAATATTTTTTCATATTTTTTCTCGAGTGAAAAAACAATATGAATAAAAGCAGATTTTAATCGAAATTTGATCGCAAAAATATCTAACCCTGATAAAAAAATATAATTCAGATTACTTTAAGATTATTTTTTTACTATGGTTTGACAAAAAACACATTTTACTATACCGATTTCTTTATATACGTCCATAAAGAACGGTTTATTGACACGTAAAAATATACCTAAACGCATCGATAGAACGCGAGCATGTTTGCATATCTCAATGTTCTTTATGCTTCCTCTAAATTGCAAGTAGAAATCGCGATTGTCATTCCAATCATAGAGGCGCTGGTTCACATTTATATACACATTGTTCAATAGAACCTAAGCGAATTGTTGTCCAATTCGGACTTAAGAATTAGTCGGCTACAGTATTAGACGACACTTGAGGTCCTAACAAGCGTTCTCAAGTACTTATTCTCAGACTCTGCGGCATGACTGCCATCCAGATCTGGATAACTCCATCTTACGACTAACGAACCTTCCTGAGCTTTGTCTAATGCTTCGAGACAATACGACGTCGTTTCTTTTCTGCTTCTTCGTGCGTCGTTCTACCGTACTCAAGCCCTTTATATGATACCTCAACTTCGACTTATTCGACACTCTTTTCCTCTGTGAGAACTGGCAGTACGAGATACAAAAGCACGTACGGTTACCTTCATGCAAATTTTTCCAGATTTGGATCATCACGAGTCTACACAATTTGTACTTTTTCTTCGATGGAAGTGTGTATTTTTTGTCTTTGTATGCACAGAAGGGGCACAAAAGATTCAATTTGCAGTGCATGTTCGTGGTATGCTTTTATTTTTATGTCTGCTTAAAGTGACTCATGATATTGCATGTATCAAGAATCTCTAGACATTCGACTCTAAAAATCGTATATGTTAATTCTCGAAGAGAATAAATGCATGAGATAAATAAGAAGACAAATGAAAATTAGACATTTTACTTTGAAAATCATGATATTGAATTTCTATAATTTAGGTCACGAGGCTTTTTCAGAAAACTATTTTGTCAACGTCACCTTAGGTAAGAAATACAGTAAGTTAATAGCATTTTTGCAACCTAATATGACGAAACTGAGATTGACAAATAAGACCCCTAAATAATGTGGGTCGTATTTAGTTTTGTGAATCAAATATTTGTTCTGTTCTAGATTAAAAATAAATTCTTATAATTTTTTTTATTATATACAAAAAACCGATTACATATTAGGATTCACCTAATTGGACGAATGTTTTTTTTCGAGTAAAAATGTAAATTTCCCTCTGTTTTTAATTTTATTTTCAGTTTTTTATTTGTCAACGTACGTTATAATATGATAGCGTATATACGAATAACTATTTTCACATTAAAATGAATCACATTCAATTTACTTTCCGCAGTTTTACTCTTTATTATAGTTATATTTGACGATGACAATCACAGGCAATTGCAATTAGTTATATTACAGCCAGTTCCATTATTCCACTGCTTATTTACTTAAAAGTTCTAAAAACGGCCATATATTGTCCGCGCCATCGTTCACGTGCTTTATGCCGAGGTTTTACTCTTTTTCACTTCAGTTACAATGTTCACGATCGTGAAATTGCATTTTTAGTTCATTCGTGTAAAAGTCCGACATTCGTACGTTAAGCGGCGTTGATTCTGAAAATGACCATTTAGCTCAGAGTGAAATTATTTAGGGTTTACAAATTCCTGATTCTTTTGATAAGATTTTTCATTATAAAAGGTTGATATATTTGAAAACGTTTTTATAAAAGCACAATAAAGAACTGATTTTGTGAAAATGAATGTTTTTCTAAAATTTTTTTACAAGCGTTATTTTAGAAAAGACGCACAATACACGGACTACGAAATCCGCAGCATAGAAGCGTGAAAAAGGGATCTATATAAGTATATTTCAGTTGGAAGTGCATTCTAGAATTGGAATTCGCAATGAAATGTAGGTCTGGCGAGAGCTGACTTGCGCGCGCATCCTCTTCATAAAAATATTAGGCGAGAGTTTCGTTTAATTGAATTCCTTTTTTCCGGTCGCGTTGGTGCACTTTTTGCCGTCGAATAAATCTTTTATAATCCACGTGGGCGTCACACCATTGCGTTTTATGTGTCCCTTTATTCCTTTACCACCCTTTCATTCTATTAATTCGCTTCTTATATAGCATGTAACAATACCGACACTTTTACTTAACCTACTACAATATTTAGGTGCACTCTCTAAATTTGAAAAAGTGAAAATTCAATTTTTTGAAATGCTTATTCACTCAAAAAGTGAATATTAAATTTTTGAAAAAGTTAACTTGAATAAATTATGAAAAAGTGAAATACTGACCAATTAGGATTGGCCAAAAAGTGAGTGTGAAAAAAACTTCAAGTTGAAATTCCACTTTTTCATCGTGAATTCAATTTTTCAAAAAGTTAAAAAACGGTTCACTCTCCACAAAAGTGAAAATTTCACTTTTCCCAAATTTAGAGAGCAAGGCAACAATTTTTCTTCCGTCTTTCTTTTTATTTTATATTCTGAATTTTTATTCTGAAAATTCAATTAATTATTTTACTAGTATGACAAAGCAGAACTGATTTTTTAAATTTAGTATTAACGTTTCAATTTATTATATGAACATCGATACTCGAAATTTTTAAATATATCCACATGTTACAGTTGACTTACATTTTCTTGTCAGCTGCAAACTGAACTGGAGTTCAGTTTGCAGCTGACAAGTTCTGCTATGTGACTACCGTTTTTAGTTTCATTATCAACAGCATCGTGTTAAATTAAGCCTAAGGATTTACACGACAACGCTGAAGAAAATTAAAGGCTCTAATCGGTGGCAATTAACGCTCACTCTTATTATATTTATTGAGACGTAAAGACGCAGGCACGGAGCGATTGCACATTTAGAGCGTAGCAGCTTTTGCGGGCAACAGGTGCAAATGCCTCGATGTAAGCACAAAGTGCCTTCCTTCAAAGCGCGATACTTAAAATCAACGAAATGTCTAATATTACATACAAAGCTTACCTTTGCCACAACAAATTGTTTTTGACTCGTAGCTTAAATGTCGCGCAAATTAATATAACTTGAAATACTTTGAAGTTATATTAATTGTAAAAAGTGGAAACCAACGACTTATAAATAAACGTTCAACGCCGTTGCTTGATTATGCGTATTGTAATTTACATTGCTGATGGGGAAATTAATATTTCTGCATATAAAGCCATGGGAATCGTGTAATTTTGGCTGCAATTTTCCTCAGAACGGTTCTAATTGAATATCGAATTTCGCAATGTCAGAACATTATAAGCGGAGCAGTTTGAGTGTTATGCACTTGGGACTAGCAGAGTATCATGCGAACCTAGCGGAATTTTATGAAACAACGAAATATGTGGAAGATAAAGCAAAAAGGCAGCAATTATTATAAAAAAACACTTTGTACACTTTTTCCAATTCAAATCTGCTATTGTATGACGTGGAAACATGTTTTTGTTGTGAAATTTATTTTTTTTCAATGTTTTATTGTTTGAAAACAGAATTTTGCTTAAATTCGGTCATTTTTTATGTGTTTACAGCGCCGCCAGACATCCTTGCAAGGTACTGCAAAGTTATAAAAATGTACTTTTATTATGAACATAGGAACTGAAATTATGTTCACGTAATTAACATAATGATTTTCCTGTACCTATTATTACATATTTTCATTTAATTTACTTTAATACTTTACATGCCCCACAACCTTCAACATCATGTAGCATTGAATGGCAATTTTATTAATGAATGTTTATAAATTAAATTGTAGTATGCTACGTTATATAATTTTATTGATTATAATTTGTCACGTAATGTATTCACAGGTGAATGCAATTTTTTTAAACAGAGCTGTCAGTCTTTTGTTGATTTTTTGTGTGACTGATGATCTTTTGTGTGACATCTCGTGTAAGACAATTTGTGAAATATTGAAGTGAAATGACGTGTTAATTATCACGGCTAAAATTGATTTGTGTTTGACATTTTGGGATTCCGTTAATGTAAGGGTTATGTGGTAAAAGTTTAAACATTTTAGTACTTGGCCAGAACTTTTCAGTTTCACTGAAAGTTTTGAGTTTCTTATATCACTTTTTTTTAAGTAGAAGTAAAATGTTATGAGAGGCTGGTCTGGCATTAGTGATGATCGTTGTGGAACGATGTTGGGTTAATGGTTTTGATTTTCCGCCGGAACAATGTTGACTAGTTGCGGAATAGTCTCGGAAGTAAAAACATGTTTTGTAGCGTAATGATGTAATTCGGATTAAACAAAAAATTTCGATTTTCAAGCATCCGTATCTTTGCAACCAATGCACCAATTAGTTTTGGGTTTCTCTACCGTGAAAGGGTATCAATTTTACATATATCGTAATTGTATTATTTACGTATATTATATGAATATATATATTTTATGTATAAAGGTCCATCTAATATATGTATATTATACAGCATGCTCTAACGAGGAATCAATTTTTTTGCCAGCTACGCGTCGCTGAAGATTAAAATGGATTTTTATTTTATCTCCAATCTTTTATTTTATTATTGTTTTTAATGCCAAAATGCATATTTACTTACTCGGGATAAGATTCTGTAGTGTCTTTGACATTTGTACATTTTTGTACTTGGCCGGGGACACTACCCCGTCTGCTAATATTTGAAATGGGTAATTCCACGCCAACAAACATGACCATTCACCCGATCATTTTAGATTTTTGAATAAAGTTGATAAATCGATTCACTAGGTAAAAATATCACGATTTGCCACATGTTATATTTTTCAAAACTTTTTACTATATTTATATGCGTTATTTAACGCCGCGACACATTCAATTTCATCGTGCGGAGTTCAAAATCTATGGGCGTAGTTGTTTGACAGCTGACTGTTCAAATATGAAGGCGGACTCGTTACATGAGAATTTACGCGGCATGTCGCATGGTGGCGCCACCGTCAGATACGCACCCTGTCTATTACATATTGTATCTTGGAACGATTCGACGCGAAAACTGACGATTTGTATAGCCGATCTAGTCTTCAATCCAATATCGATATGTAACAAGTAAATATCGTCAACAACAGTGCGAAGTCAAGTAATAACATACGGGGGAGGTGTAATACTGAAGTCCAAGGATCAGTTGTGAGCCAAGTCACGACTGGTGACGACCTACCCTAGTTGCCGATGAATTCATAAGGTGTAAGATGAAGTCTAAGGACCAGTTGTGATCCGCACGACTGGTGGCGACTCACCTTGCTCAAATAGTTTCAAACAAAGTAAATTGTACTCGCCCTGTTGTTGCGACGCGAATTGGAAAACTAACGCTGTTTGTAAATACTGCGCGTGAACCTGAGATTGTTCGCTTTCTAAATTGTGTGACCTTCAGAAATAAAAGTAAGTGCTTGCCCGGGAGATCTATATTTACTTGCCTTAGCTAGACTTGAAATTGCCTCGAGATGTTTTTATTTTCATGAACGTCAGCAATGTCACCCAACGGATACGGAAGGAGCTAGAAATCAGAAGGTCCCCTATGGGACCTGAACCCTCTTGCAGAATCGCTCCACGGATGCAGGAAACCAGCAGGCCAAGAGATATTGTGGAACTCACACCCAAGGCCAACGGATACAGAATCCAGGCACAACCGACTTAAAGAGGAGTTTTTTCACCGAACAAATAGTAAAGGAATATCGATGTAATTTGGTATTATGCGCTCTGCGTACCTCTGAAAAAGTGTGTCCCCAAAAGTATTTGACCTTCAAAATTAAAGACATATCGTTAAACGAGAGACTGACTTGTTTACTGCCCCAAAGTTTTATTTATTTATTGTGGATACTGAATTTTGTTAAAAGTGCTTTTTTCACAAATCTGACCCTATAAAAATGTATTTGGTCATTGTTTTAATCGCAAACTCAGTCGTATAACATAAAATAAGAAAAGGCTATCTAAATTGGCTTCTTATAGTCGAAAATTAAATATAAAAATTGTAAAAATTGTTGAAAAAGGGTTACAAGTGTCATATCGAGATATTTTTACCTAACGAGTTATCAACTTTATTAAAAAATCTAAAATGGGTGGATGGTCATGCTCGTTTGGCGTGGAATATATGATATAATATGATATTTAATATCATTGTAATTTTTAATATTAAATGAAGCTCAGTATCGTATTTTAGATTTCATATTAACTCTAATATGATTTTTAAAATGTTAAATTTAACTTATATTTTTGTTAAAACCTTCTCACATTCAGATAACATACACCGGAGTAGTCTACTGAACATACAAAACATCGAATTCTTTCAACTAAGATCAGTAGTAAAGCATAATACACAGAATAAATTATTACATGGTATATTGTATGTACTTTTCCGAATATTCAGTGTCAATAAAACATTCTCTTTTCGGTAGGTGCAGTAAAGATCATTTCTGAACAATTTTTCTTAGAAAGAGGATGCTTTGCTCAACTTGTTAAAATATTCTTTTGCAGAAATAATGTCTGAGAGGAAATAAATTTTTTTACTTCTTTCGTTTAAAAATAGTTTATACTACTTTAGCGAAATTTTTATATAAATAATGAACTTTACAACTACATTGAGAAAAAAGAGTTTCACAATCCATAATTTAGATCGATCACAAAAAGAAAGACCCGAAAGAACAAGATGTATATTGTACACCAAAAATGGGATATTTAATTTTTTGAATGTTCTTTCAATAGTGAAATTCTGAAAAAAATCATTTTTGCAAAAGCAGCTT
Source organism: Ceratoteleas bidentatus (assembly GCA_022817645.1). Classification (NCBI taxonomy): domain Eukaryota; kingdom Metazoa; phylum Arthropoda; class Insecta; order Hymenoptera; family Scelionidae; genus Ceratoteleas; species Ceratoteleas bidentatus. The sequence continues at coordinate 26,298 of JABFPB010000222.1, forward strand.
TATTTAAAAATTGTTTCCGATGTTTTCAAGTTACACAACGCATTTCAAAAAATAAAAACTAAATTAAAAAAAATGGAACATTGGATATTTCAAATTTTTTTGCCAATTTTTCTGCGCACTATTTGTATATAATAGTACTAAGGTCTTAGAACTGAAACTTAAAAAGTCGAAAAATTAGCGCTTCGGAATTTCTGTCGTTTCAGTTCTATGGTTTCTTTAAAAAAATCTGAAAAATTTTTGAAAGAAAGCCTCTTTTGCAATGTTTTTTTTTTTTGGTTACACTATTTAATGTTGATTATTTAACATATTAATGTGTTTCTCGCTAATACAATATTTGTTTCGAGCGTTTTACGAGGCGAGCATAAAATTTTGTTTATGGACAGCCTAATACATGTATTAGATATATGTCAAATTGATGTTCTATCTGAGAAGTAGTCATCAGAAAATCAAACTTTGCCGTAAAAAAATGAACAGTTCCGCCGATAACAAACCCAATTATCGAAAAGAAATTCTATTTTGAAATGCTATTATTACAATCGCCAGAATCGCGCATTTTTCGAACTAATCGTTTAATTGAATTAAGTTTATTTTCTTTTTGGATAATTAAAATTGTAGATTGATTGAAAATACATCTTACATTTTCGAATAATTCGTCTTAAAATCGTAAATGCTGCTCCTCTCTTTTGTTTCTTAATTAACCCAAATTCGTTTAAATTCAAATTCAATTATTTGTTTCCACTTCAACTTCGAGAACAGATGGCGCAGCGGTCGTACTAAATTGAAATGGGTTGGCGTATAAATATTTATTTGAGTTGACTAACAGTATATTCAGCATAAGTTTATATGATGTAAATAAATATATTTGGCTGTCTTTACTTTCTCGTTTTCTCAGTGTACAATACAAATTTGCAATACTCATTTTGTCTATTAGCTTTGATCGTCATACTTTATTTAGTTCATTGAAAATATAATGTCTCTCATGTTCAAGGCAATATTGGGTATCTGAAAGAACTTTTCCATTGAAGCTTCAAAGAACCTTTTGCCATCGGTGAAACAGCTAAGAAATTGACGAGAGCAGCTCCAGTGCCGTGTCCAAACAACGTTAGGTGATTAGGATCGCCGCCGAAAGCTGGTAAATTTTCTCTTAACCAGTGGATTCCAGCTACAAGATCCATCAAGCCGTAATTTCCTTGTGCACTTCCTTTTGAACCCGTCTTCAAGAAACCTGTAATTTGACCAGATTTTTTAGCACAATTGCTTATCGTTATTTTGATTAGTAATGATTCTTTAATATCGTCCCTACTGAAAAATTCTTATGTAACTTGAAATTATGTCTCAGTTTGGCGTATAAGAAACCGTACAATATTTTAGATAATATCTTATCCAAGATTTTTCATAAAATATCATGTAATATTGTACATAAAATCTTACGTAAAAGATTTTATATAAAATCTTATATGATATCTCATAAAACATGGCCAGTGAAAGAAATGGTGGGAAATTTTATGCAAGATTTTATATAAAATTGTGTGTAAATTTATGTACAATATTAGATTATATTTTATCTCACATTTTATGTGAGGTATTAAATTAAATTTTACATATGAATCTTTAAGTAGGGGTTAATAATAAGTATAAAATCTAATTATGTTTGCATAATATATACATATAAAATTATGCAATTTTATATGTATATAAATCTAATTATGTTTGCAAAATTGCATCAAATAATTGATGCAATTTTGCATCAATTATTTATAGTTTTTGACAAAGTAAATCGTATTAAGGGGATACCGCAGGGAAAATGCTATTTCCGGTAATTTTCAACAGATAATTGTGATTTTTTTGCATTTAACAATTTTTAAACAATAACTAAATAAAACACAACTTAACATGTTTAAAAAATAGTCGGTTTTAAAACCTGTCGTTTAAGAATAACAATTTTTTAAACCAGTTCAATTTTCATTCGATTGACTTCTCGTTTGGCACAATTTGCTCTTCATTTGAAGGATTAGAGTTTGCACTGTTGTATTATAACTTTATATATTGTTGATTTATCAGTTTACGGATTGTCGGTTTATATAACTTAAGTTCACTGATTAATTAAATGAAGTTATAGCAAATTGAATTGAAATATACGTATAAAAGAGATTACAAATTTGATCATATCTTTGCATTAATATTTATCAAAATTCTGTCAATGCAAATTCTTGTCCCTTGAATAAGAAACACACTGACAAAACTGGATATCATTCGGATGGGAATTGACTGAGATCGTTCTGCATTAGCAATGTAACTGCATATAAAATTAGAATGTAGCGTCCCTTTAGGTTTAGAAGATGATGCAATTAAAATATTTTCTTTTGCACAGTTTCTTTTCCACTATAATTATTAAAATCTAAAAACCCAACGATTTCCTTAGGGATAATTGGTGGAACATGTTTGTCCAAGACTTGTTTCTTTGTATATATTTTTAAAGACAGGTCTAGAAAGAAATATTTATTTGCCCTCGACCTAGTCATGATCGGAGTGCGTCAAGTAATGCTCTCAGGCTTTGTTTTATCCAGCACAAACATGTCCATTTAGGCAAAACAATTGCACAAATGGCAGCTAAGAAAACCAACTAGAAAGATATTAATGAATGAGCTAGGAAAAAACAATGGTCTGGTCCGCGCTTTTCAAATTCCTTCCGCATATCGACAGAAAAGAGGCTCTACTTAGGAAATGAAAATCGATTCCATTGCGAGGTCGGTACTCCGCGCTGCTCGGACGTTTTATCAAAAATGTAATATTCCGAAATGCTGTTAATATCCCGGTATTGAAATAACAGAAAAAACTCCGACGATTGATCAAGCAGGAATTTACGACATTTCGGAGATTGTTTCATTAAAACATAAAATTGCCCGAGACATTGCCGAGATCGAATTTAATATTTTTCTCAACACATCCACGGAAATTGGCCGTTTTCTTGTGCTGGCAAAGAATGAAAACCATTTTCTTTGCCCTCGTTGAAAGAAATATCGTACACAACCCAGAAAAATATGCAATTATCAACTCGTTGGACATATGCCTAGTTGGCTGCACAATTTAATTTAAACTCCCATGTTTATACATTATTATTATTTTTGTTCAAAAAAATTGTTTTTAGAGTATCACATCATTCATTGGAAAATTAATTTCCACAATGTACACATTTTTAAAATAAAAAGTAGTTTGGTGTTCATTTTCAAAATGTGGAATAGTGTAATTAAGTTTGTCAATAAAATAAAACAAATGGTAGAAATTATACAAATGTACTTAATAAAAATGGCAGAAGGTATTCCACGCAACTAATACCAATTCGTTCAATTCCATTGGTGGTAACATCAATGGAATTGATTCATCAAATTGAATGAGTTTGTAAATGAAAAATGTTTAAAAATAAATTAAAAATGCAACAAAAATACATAAATGTTTGCATTTTTAATTAATTTTTTTAATTAAATTGTTTAATTGATTAAAAAAATATATATATGGTTTATTAAAAACAAATAAATTAAATTTACTTGTCTTAATTTGAATTGAATTGAAGATAAACGTACTTAAAAAATCATTAACTTCAAATAAATTATTGTTTAAATACAAATACATTTTTCATTTACAAACTCATTCATTTTTATAAATCAGTTCCAGTGGTGTTAACACATGGGTTGAACATGATTTTTGTTATTTCGCATATAATTACCATTATTTTACAGCTTTTATGATCGTGTTATTTTTAGTTGCCCCGCGCTCAGCGGCATCACACTTGCCAACCCAGATTACATTCATTTTGAATTTTTTTGAATCTCGTTAGTCTTCATTGCAAATCTGAATCTCGTCAGTCTTCATTACAAATCTGAATCTCATTAGTTTTCGTTGCAAATTTGAATCTCGATAGTCCTCGTTGCAAATCTCAATCTCGCTAGTCTTCGTTACAAATACAAATTTGAATCTCGCTAGTTTTCGTTGCAAATCTGAATCACGCTAGTTTTCGTTCAAGTTTGAATCTCGCTAGTTTTCGTTGCATATCTGAATCACGCTAGTTTTCGTTAGAAGTTTGGATCTCGCTAGTTTTTATTAAATTAATACGGACAGAAATGAACAATCAATTCTGATCGCATTTTTATTTGATTCCCTCTATCCCAGATAAATTATAAACATTTTCATATACTCATCCTTTACTTTCATATTATAAGTAAATATAACTTTTTAAAGTACAAAAAAAAACATTTATAATTACAAAACATTTATAAAAGATTACATTTTTCAGTTTATTCTTTTTATTTCATTCATCCGTAGACTAGAAGATTTAAGTAAACATTTGAAATAGCCTTTTTACTTGGCTCAGACTTTTTAGTTTTATTGAATTTTCGAGACATATATTATTTACAGGCCAGCATATATATATATATTACTTTAAGGGAATTTCCCCTTTAAAACTTCAGTCGAAACAACTAAAAACCATATGTTTCGTATTTTTTTACGAAAAACGAAAGAATGGGTAAATGTTTTTTATTGGTTTGGATAGTCAGGTAAATTGACTGTGAAAAAGTGATGTGAGTAAAGATTAGTTCGGTAGTTTACTTGGAACGTTTCGGCTGAGTAAAAAATACTGTGTTGAAAAATGGATCTAATATTTGGCCAAATAATATAACATACGCGATAAAAAAAGTTATGGCAGAACCGCTACTTTGTCCCCATATTGTCTTATGTGTCTCAAATATTGAAAAATCGTTTAATTGATGATTACAGAAAACTTCCTCGATGAACATATCGTAATTTTTGGTCTATCTACGAGCAACGACAACGTTTGCAATTGACAGGAGTTTTTTCAATTTTTCTCTTTATGAGTTCAACCTTTTTAGCACGATCGACTTCAACACAGAAAAAATTGGAGCGTGACGTGAGTCGGGAAACTGAAAACCTACTTAAAAATTTTTGTTTTTCAGCCTCATAATTATTTTTAGCTCTTGCAATGATTCTCCGACGACATCACGCTTTTTTAAATTCACTAACCTCGTTTATAAACATTTAAAATAACACACATTTTCTAACCATTTCCTAACTCATGATTACACGACAATTGTCCATTCTTTCTTTTTCATTGGTTTATTATTCTTGTAGTTTTCTGAATAATTTTTCCTATAATTCATTTTTCCACAAATTGTTTATTTATTTTGTTTGAAATTGAATTCATTCTCATCACATGATAAAATTTGTTTAATTATTCAAAAAAAAAAAAAAAAATACAATGGAATAGAATAAAATAGAAAATGTAATTTAATAGGATCAGTGGCTTTTGCAAAGCATTTATGTCCCTTTTCCAAGATAATCTTAAAAAAGCCAATGTCTCGATTTCCCAGCCAATTTTAATTTCACTTTAAATCTGCATGAAACGTTCAATAGTTTTCTTAACGTGCTGTATATGCGAATTCTCCCAACGAAGCCATTTTCATCGGTTCGACAGCATTTTCGATGCATACCGAATGAATGACCATTCGTTAAACTGGCGACGAAAACTAATGGAAAACGGCACTCATGATATCTTGATTCGAGTACCGAGGCTTTCATTGGCGTCGCGCATTTCATTTTCAGAAGTGGTACACGCGATTACACTCGCGTACTTGGCTCATCGGCGTACACATCGGGGACAATGTGGACCGCTTTAAGTAGCAGTTAATCGCCCGGTGAATATTTCACAACGTAATCTCGCTCGTGAATGGATGGAACAAGATGGTTGGCTGCGCGGAAAAGTAATCGACATTATTTTTCCCCAGGACAAACATCTGACGGGGAAAAATGTTAATGAAGCGTTACACGCTTCGAATGGGCAAGATGTCGCCGAACGTCTCTGACCAGTAATTGGTGGTAGTAAATCGAAGGAAACTAAATCATGGCGGAGCAGTCCGCGATACGCATGATTAAGTTTTCTGCTGAGGAAAAGTTCGGAAGAAATCGATTTGCTGCGAAGGAGGAGCAAAATGGTATTTTACGAGGAAAGGAAAATGTATACGGTCGAGGCAAATTAACGAAATTAGCTTCGGTATTAGTTTTCATGAACGTTTATGCAGAAGCGAAAAAACGATATTTTGTCGATGCAAGTGGGCTCCGCCAGTTCGTTTATCGAATTGTGTAGCAATTTGCAACTTATTTTCAAGTTGGAATAAATTAATTAATTTCAGTTTTCAGGATTTTAGTTATAAGTATCTAGATATGCTGTTAATATATTTTTTATAAGTAAAAAAATTAATAATAATCTTATACAATTGTTTTCACAAAATCTGTAATATTAATTTAGAATGCACAAAATAATAAAAAATAAAAATGGAAACGCCATATTTTTTAAATGCTTAGAAAATTAGTTCAAATGGCGTTGGAACTGACTTTTCAGTCCAACCATTAATTATTAATGGAAAATTCTCATTCCTTGTTCTTGAGTTAATATTCAATTAGATAATTAAAATAATTAACCTACAATTATAAATTAAATGCCTCGCGAATTAGATACCGAACATTTATTACCCAATCTTATTCAAGAAATTTGAATTGGTTAGACGAATATCATGAATCGCTAGGCTAAAATGATGATTTCTACAATTTCAAATATTATTTGAATAGTCAATTACTCAAAATGGGAATTAAATTCGCGCGACCCAGATTCCGAGTAGCGAAAATATTCGTTCGCAAACTCGATCTTTAAGCATTTTGATGGCATCCGTGTAATTAATTTAATTAACATTTATTATCAAAATGGCACCGCAAATAATAATTAAAAAATGTTACTCTGATAATTAATAGCATAGCCCCTCTAACCATTACCGCTACACAGTACCCTGTGACGCAAAATATTCCTGGCATTAATTAAATTCTAAAATAGTCGTTCAATATTAATGTTCCACAAATTGATGCCAATCTGTCATGTAATGCTCAGTTCGCGAGATTTACATGCATTATTACATGGTATTTAATTGCAATCTGAATTGTGATCGAATTAATATTATTATTGATAATTGTATAATTACGATTACATGTCATTTAGTCAAATCTGCAAGCTAAGGAAATCAGGAATTTGCAAACAATTTTAATGAGAGTGAATAAGCTAAACAATATTACGCCAACAAATATTTAACATCAGTCCTGCACTGTTAAAAATATCCTTTTGGGCCAACACTGTAAAAACTAGTGTTTTATTTTAAAACACATTTGTCCTCGATTTTAAAACACTTTTTTGCGTTTTATATGCTTCAACGTTAAATATTATGCAAAACGCTTAATCTGTTTTAATTTAAAACATTTCTTCGTAAAACACTTATATGTATTTTACCATATACTGCCTATGCAATATAACCTATAAAGAGTTTAGCCGGTTTATTTCAAAACACTTATAAAACACGTCGTTTTTGCAGTGAAAATAAAGCATTTTGGCACAAAAGAAATCATTTTGGCAGAAAAGGAATCCTTTTCATTTAAAAGGAATCGTTTTCATTAAAAACGAATTTTTAGGTTAGTTTTTGCAGTGTGTACTGTATTCTAAATTTCCACAGTACATTCAAGACATTTAACGATCGCTGAATTGAATCATGGTGCATTATGAACATTGTGCCCAGGTTTATGAAAAAGAACGGACAATGGATCGAGCTAATATCGAAGCGCGAAAACAATAACGGGGCTACAGCGCTGTTCTTACAATTCCAATTTTATCTCCAACAATTGTAATGTTGAATTAAAAATGATACTAAATTACATTTCAATCGATTGTTTTACGATGACATTTCGTTTAAAGACATCGTTTATTCGTAACAATTGCGGTTTTCAGAGAGAAAAATGTGAGTTGCTGTGGCAGGTATGACAATTGTGGTAAAAATCAATAGTTATAGCAGCAAATTTTTTGTAACTTTTTAAATTAGTGCAACTGATCCAACTGGACCAAATTTTTTGAATGTTTTAAGGATAATTAACTCTATTTTTTGCTCTAGTTCTAGCAGAAGGTCTTTTTTAATAATTATTTCAACAATTATAATTGGACCTCAGTTACCAGAAATACGAAATAAAGCTGCAAGTCACAAGTTCGTTGCGATAACGATAATTGACGTCGTGGCAAAGAAAACTCGGTTGTAATATATGGTTAACAGAAAGTTTCCACAGTTCATATACTGGAATAACTAGACTGTCCTTTCATTTTTTTTATCAAATTAAAAATAAATGGGGCGCCCAAATTTTAGAAGGTTAAAAATGCCTGCTAATTTACTGCATACCTATATTTATTGTAACTATAGATATACAAACGCATTATTAGGCATGTTGTATTTTCTCCAAATAAAAATGGATAAGTTCAAAAACGGATAAGTCCAAAACTATGTACGGAAATATTCTGGACGGAAATCTTAATGTGTTTCAATTAGATTTAACACTTTGAACGGATTATAAAAAATCTACTAATTTGAAATCAAAGCAGAATTTATAAATGAAATTAATTATAATAATTCGCGAATTCGCGGATGATTTTGTAGAACAGAGAAATGGTTAATTCGGTATCTCCAAAAACTTTTTATATGGAACAGAATACTTTGTAGCCCTGGCAGGAAATGTATAACTGGGAATCATTTTATTTAAAATAATAATAAATATGTGAAACAATGTGTAGTTATTATTTGTTAGGTATATATATATTTTTTGTCTATAAAAAATTTATTTTTAAAACTAATATCAATCTGAGTCTATATCACAATATTCCATATTTCAGTTTATTCCCTAGACATCTATAAATAACATGATTTATTAATTTTAGTAACACAAATTCCGATTCAAAACTAAATGTAAGTTTATCTTCTCTACCATAGTTTTTTGTTTCTTCATTACAAACGAAATAAAAAAACTAAATCTTTATCTTTATCGATCATCCAGGAAATCCGTTTTGAAGTGAAATTTGAAAGAAAATATCAAATCAGCATGCACGGTCGGATGCCAAATCTAACATCGATATCGGTTTTACACAATAAACTTTTACAATGCCTCATATTTCCGAACATAAACTCAAATATTGAGCAATAAAAAAGTACTGAATTAATATAAAGCTCACAACAAAATGGCGGTATCCGATATCATGGGTGAACGAAAACTGTAACGTGTTCGCGAAAAATAACGAGTCTCTTTGTGCCCTATCATAACCGAAGCGTTAACAATTTGCAGAGATGCCTTTGATAACGTTACATATTTCGTCGGCAACGAATGCTTTCGCGTAATGAGGAACGTCGGGGAATTCGGATTGTCAGGACCTATAGTGGAAATTCGCTTCCGAAGTATATGGAAAGTGATTTCCTGGTTCCGGAAAAAGCCGATACTAGTACTCAGCCATCCTTCCATACCTCGCGCGTGCGAGTTTTGCAACTTTCGCCCGGGATGTCTCGCATATCAAACGCATTTATGTAAATACGTGTGCTCGCGAAACTGCCAATTACAGTTTCGTCTTCCTCATGAATCTTATCGTCGGAACGTCAAAACGTACTTTCTTCCAGTTTGCGGGACTCGTGGTATCCAAGCAATTGTATGCCCGACTTGCGAAAATACGGCGTGGTCTGTCGGGACTATCAACTATTTCAATTTGACGTTTACTTTAGAGCTTAGTGTAGGATATAATTGTTCGTGACAGTTATTTGGTGGCTGAAATGCGGCAGATGTAGTTTGCGGGAAAGGCCCAGATTTTATTTCGAATTGGCAACAAGTATTTTTGCCATTTCAAATGTAGAATAGAATTCCGTTAGAATAGAAGAAAATGGCTAGATTTCGAAAAAGCGCCGTTTTTTAGTGATTTTCGAAAATATTGGACTACTGACCTAAACGGTTGTATTCAGAGTGAAAAATGCTTTCATTTGAGTACCAACTCGGCAGGGTTCTGAAGAGTCGGTCCATTTTCAAAAAAAGCCCAAAAAAGGTAACTTTTTCAATTTTGCTGCAAACATAGTCATGTCGGTACTCAAATTAACGGAAATCTAGCTCCTAAACGCGATGGCGTGGTCAGATTTGGTCCAAAGTCTCCAGGTTTCGAGTAATGTTATGATTTATGGGAAATGGGCATCCGTCAATATCTGTCAGTAGTGATTAGAAGAGTTGTGATATCGGTTTGATGACCATTAAACATTTATAATTAATATATTGATCCATTTAGAATTGTCTCTGTCTTTTCTATTATGGTTTCATTTGTCCAATATGTTTAACCTTTAAAGGGAAAATTTGTTCTTGTAGGAAAAAGGTACATAGAAAAAGTTTATGCAATTGCGTTCAAAATGTCTAAAGTAATTCAAATTATTATTTTCAGGAAGTCGATACCTCGCAAATTTAATTGCAAAGGTAAATTCGTATATGGCGAATTTGTCAAACGTAATTTTGCCAAATTTAACGTCGATCCAAATGAAAATCTATGTTGAAACATTTTTAGTATGTAGAGGTATTGCGATACTTCCAATAAACTGAATAACAAGAATAATGAATTCAAAATATCTATAGTATAAAAGTTAATACAGTTAACGAATTTCGTTTTACAATTTAACGTACGTGCACCATTTATTAAGTTTTTATACACATTTTCACTTGGTTATATCAAAACGATTTTCATTATATATTTGGATTAATCAAGATAATTTTCATAATAAAAACTGGGCATTTTTAAGAAAAACAATTTTTGAATATAAGAAGACTTAAAAAAATACTTGTTTTGCAATTATTTTTTGTAATTACTTTTCTCGATTCTTTAGATTATATATAAAATTATATTATGGAAACATTTTTCAAAATTATAATCACTATTCAACAATAACTCGAACAAACGTTCAATGCACTTCTTTCGGTTTTGTAGTTTCCTTTGCTTTCTGCTTGCTAATACTTTGCGCGTGGAAACCCGTTATGATCATTATGATATCGATTAAAATATTCCATTATTCAGCAAAACTCGTAATGTATTGGAAATTGTACTATGTATTGCATTTTCTGCATTCACGAAACTGTGCCAGATAAGAATTTCTGTTTGAAACGTAAAGGATTACTACTTTATTTTATGCTTTGTTATTATTTCACATCGATCATATTAAATTTCTGAACTAAAACCAAGCTCAACATATTTTTGAATATTTAATACATTTATATCCGATATTTTTGTCAGTTAGCAACTGACCAGTTTTTCAGGGGTTTTCAGGCATCAAAGAACCTGAAAATTGAAAACTTAGAAACACATCCAAAAACCTCGATCAATGAAAACACTTTTAAAATGTGTCGGCATATTATGACGTCGTATTCGATGTATTGTTTATTTTTCTATAAAACTAGGTCGTGATATTGTTTTACTATTTTTGTTAACAATAATGAATGCGTTCTTGTAACTTTCTTTGTTTAAATTTTTTTTGTGAGAGTTTTAATAGTTACAATAGCTAAATTATTGTTGAACTTAATACGAATTTAAATGTCATTACAATTAATTCCTTACAGAAATTCTCTATCTACTTATGTGAACAAAAATAAGACTTAATGTATCTTGCAACCACAATAAAAACATACTGAAAAGCTGAGGAGATATTTAGCTGCGGATATTACGATACGACTTCGAAGATGACACGTTTCCAGGTGCTTACGTAGACTTATGCTAATGAGTTTGCGTACAACTTTCGTGAGTTACTATCTCAAATCCCCAGTCGTGTTCTCATTTTCATTAATTGAAATATATTGAAACTTATTAAATACATTGCGGCAACGAAAATTGTTTTCTATGCTACATGAAAAAGAATGTCAAAACTTTATTCGATCACCTTGCAATAAATTGCATGTGTTCGAAATTCGCCGATTATTGATTATTTCATGTTTACTGAACTTTACCGCTCCAGTGCGATTATAGCATATGTTATGCCTTGCAAGATAAACCGTTTTTGACCCAATACGTAAGTGGAATCAACCAACGGCAGTATCTCGACAGTATGTGGACCGAAGCTAATCGTTGTGAAATCGACTTCTTCCGTCGATACAATTTATGCTTTACCGATTACCAGCGATTATTCAGCAATAAAATTAGCTATTTCTGCCTACATCACTTTTGTTTAAATATTTGTAAACTGAAACGATATAATAAGTTTTAATGTATATATATAAACAAATTATGATTATTATATGAAAAAAGACAATAAAATATTATGAAGTATTAAAATATTATTATTATTATTATTATTATTATTATTATTATTATTATTAAAATCATTAATCGAACTTAATATTTTTATTATTTTTTAATATTGGAATAGTAAATAATTTTTAATATTATTTATATTAAAAAATTTATATTATATTTTTTTAATATTACAAACAATATATTGATGTATTTGCTTTGCATTCTGTATCTGACATTGAATATTATCATAAATTTACCTCCGAATGTTTTATACTAAAATGGAAGTGGTAGAAAGTCTCGAATAGTCAAACTAAATGAAAATAAACCTATTTTTTCTCTCAACCTTAATGGTCTATTCAGCAAGTTATAATAATAATGACGGAATTATGCGCCGGTCTCCAATAATATACGCACCATTCACGATAATATAAATTTTTCCGAACTCATTTTTGTTGTTCACTGCGGTCACGGAGGTACGTCGACAATGCTCTCTATTTGTGAACGGATGCCGAGTCGTTCAATAATGCGTGCGAGAGAAAAATGATAAACGACGTGAAATAAACTGGAACGCACATTACGACGTTGAAGATTAAAAATATTTCCGCCAGACTGAAATATTTGCCATTTTTATCGCGATTGGGCATTTGTTATTTTAACAAGTAAAAATTTTGCATAACGATGCAATTAATAATAGCAAAATAATGGCGCAAGATGCTGCAGTTGTCGCAAAAAATGACTCCATCTTGCGCAAGTTTCAAACGGTTTGTCATTTTGATGAATCGGTCTTCTTATTTTCTAATATTATAGCCATGGATTTTTGTCATTCGAATTCAGCGGTCGTAGTACGATAATACATCTTTGATTTATGCGCGCGAACAAAAAATGGGATACTTTTGAGGAAAAAGAATGACTGACGCTTCGAATTTCTCGCCGTTGCGGTAAACTCGACACTTTTCTGCTTTAACCATAAAATAAATACGAAAACGTCTTATAACCCGAGACATTTTGTCGGCGAAATAAATAAATAAAAAAAGAAAATGTCATTATTTGTCAGTACTGTTACTTCCGAGATTGACAAACGAAATAAGACGTTAAAGGGATAATAACGTAGTTTTAAATAATTTTTTTTCCATCGAGTCGATCAATATATTTCAATGTTTGGGCGCTTATATAAAAGAGGAAAATGATGATCAATTTTCAGACAAACGAGAAATTGATGAGCTTGGATAAAAATGTACGTGAATGTAATTTGAAATCGAAAATGAAATTTGGCAATTTCACAAATATATGCAGGTCTCTCACTATGAAATAAAGATAAGCTTTAAACCATCATTGTTTTTCGATTTACTGGAATCCTCCGAATATACTAAATGCCTTAAAAATTGTATCAGCTTAAACAATGAAAAACAGTTTTCTACATTTCCGAAATTTTCCGAAACATTATTAAACATTTTCAGAATTACTTCCCACTTATACAAATTGTAAATAATTTTAATATTATTTAGCAATTGACCGGTTTTTAGCGATGTTAAAAACTGGTCATGTTAAATGTTAAATTAAACACGTTAAATTAAAGATTAATATTTTTCAGAGCGAAATACTCTCTTGAAAAAATATTAATCTTTAATTTAACATGTGACAGACAGATTTAGATAAAAATAATTGTACATTTTAATTCTCTAAAATAATTGGATTAAATAATCAATTCACATGAAATCGTGAATTTAAGACACGAAACATTCTTAACATTAATTTCGTATAAGTGAAATTTTAGTAATAACAACTGAGTAGGAATTATATTATAACAAAGTGTTAGTAATATCTAAATTGTCGTTTCGCTCAACTATGTCATCATTGAATTAACTTTATTTTTCTGAAAAAAATGAGTTCCACTTTATTTCAAATGTATGTGGGATATGGAAACATTCTCTTGCAGAAAGTAACCACTCGGACGAAAATTGAGAGCTTATACTTTAAAAATAATTGACAAATATAAAACGCTTACCTAAAATACCTAGTCGAAAATTAATGGTAATGACAATAAGTCGTCCCCGGATTGCGATCGCGGTGCCGTCTATCGTATTTCCGGATCCCCACGAATATGAGTCGCCATGAATGAGTAGCATCGCTGGCAGTAGAGCCGAAGTCGTTCCTGAAATATAATAAACGAAAACATAAATGATTATTTCATTCCGCGCTGTTTTTTCTGTGTTAATTACCTTCTATTATTCATTTTCAACAAAAATTGATTTCATTTTTTTTACTTTTTGGGAAAATAATTGAATTGCGTTGATCTTGTTTCAAATAATACCAATATTTATATATAACTTGGGTTGAAATAATACATTTACGATTTAAGAGTTATAACTGAACGTAGCTATAACTCTGCGATATATCTTGGTGTTCAGAATTCATCCAGGAAATTTCGATATTGTCGCCGATGCGCAAACGAAATTACTCTGCAATATCCTGTAAAAAGTGCGCAACGCGTCTAAAAGCATTTTCGACATGCAGGAGGTTCCAGTTAACGTCGATTAATATCACTGTTTTTTTGCACGATTACTAAAAATCATTGATTCGTGACAGTATTAAGTTATCCATAGAATACTAAATTTTGATAATGATTCTATTGAAAAAAATAATTTGTTTATCTAAAAGCTTTTTAATTGAAGAGACACGCGTGGTTGTATTGAAAAAAACGTAGCTTTTAAAGTAGCAAAAGCTTGCACATTTTACGAGAATGAGAAACAATTTTCCAGTGCCAGAATTTCTTTAAATTCGCGCTACCTATACACATTTGAGTGTATAAATGTGTATTTGGGTGTGTGTTCACGAAAGCACATTGATAAGTATGTACACAACAAGAGTTGCAGTGTAGCATTTTCTTCCTCGACGTGGAATAAAAGACACCAGACTTTATGATATTTCACGATTGCGAAACACATAACGTTATAGAGATTTGCAAACACATCTGTGGTTTTAGATATTTGTTATGTTAGTTTTGCTAAACAAAATTAAATGCAGTATTTTGTTACGTTATTTTGTTTTTTAGAAAGTAAAATTATCATCATTCCTCGAGGATTGATTTAATAAAGGGACATAGGTATAAAATTTGGCAAATAATACTTTTATGTTTCGATATTTAGATTGAAAGAAAAATATAGTGATAGCGAGAAAAAAGGATATTGTTCATATTAGAAATGAAACATTCGAATGTGCAGTAATTTGTACATCTTTCCATTCCTTTTTTCAGTAGCAGTTTTCTTCAAATCTGAGAAACAGACATTTTTCTGATCGATATATAGTATTAAACTACACTGGGTATGTTTTAATCATATCACATCAAGATCCACGAAAGAAGCACTTTCAAGTTTATATCGTCAGTGGCAAGATAATGTTTCAATAAAAATGAGAATTAACGAAATACTTCCCATGTGATAAAACGTTCATATGAAAGTCATAATTTCAAAGTAAAATGAAAACGTACACTGGAATATTACCTTTGAAACCATTGAGTTTCCATTGCAACAATAAAAAATATCATATATGTTTTCCAAGATAATTCCTTTTACAGAGTTAAGGAAAAGTGCTCTACGTTCGGTCAATTTTTTGGTTTCATAATTGAAATGATACTGAAATAGATAATCATCTATTTTGAGGGACTCGTGAAATTGTCAATGAAGTATATTTTACCATGAGAACATTTTGTTCTCCCAGAAATTAAATTTCATAAAGTATAGTTCAAAGAAAGTTGGATTTTTTCTAGAATATTAGCAGAAAAACTTTGTATATGAAATTAAAATGTACACATCGTTTGTACATTGTATTTAACAATGAGTGAGATAGTATTGTTTCGAGAGTACTTTACAGATGAGGAATATGATACATCGTCATGCCAGTGGGTAGTGAACTTTTACTAAAGTAAATTGAAACCTTGCCATGTCGAGTCACTGTCATGAGCGTTAATATAATATGAAATGGTACAAATGTATGATCACTTGGATGAAATTCCGTTCTTTTTCGTTATTGTTGGATTGAACAATGAACTTCTGTTTCCATTTTTCACATGTAGAAAATGAATTTTGGGCCTTTGATTTATATGTCAGATAATTATGACCACTTTCAATCTTAATATTGCTAATATATTATTTTCTTAATAATAAAATATACTTAAAATTACTAATGTAAAATTACTAACGTTACTTCCAATCAGAATATTACTAATATATTATTACAAATTATCAAATAACGCAATCCAGCGTTATTGTAATTGAATTCCAAATAAAGTCTAATTTAATTAAATGACAAAATTAAATGATAGTAATATCACATAATACAGTTATACGTTAAAGCATAACTTTTGTTTGTTATTAACCCTGATAGAACAAGATGTATATTATACATATATTAGATAAATGTCAAATTGATATTCTATCAGGGAAGGAGAGGTGCAACCCAAAAATCATGAAAATTCGAAAAAAAATAGAATTTTTTTATTGCAGTTTTCGATACTTTGAACCCTTCACTATTGTGTAGTGAAATTCAAATTTCAATATCTACATTACAAATTATGTTTTTTTTTAATTTTGATGATAATGCAAAGCGTCTATTTTGGCATTTCCAAACTTTAAAGCGATTATCTCGAAAACTTTTTTTCCAGTTTTCTGGCACGTTATTTTTCTCAACCAATTTTTAGCCGATTTCAAACTTGGCACACATAATCTTCAAAGTATAATAATGAAGCATTTCTAAAGACGGGTTTTCGATTCATTTTGTTAAGCAAAAATTACAGCACCTCAGAGATGAACAATTCCGAAAAATAGACCAAAATAGGCCAATTTTGTGCATTTTATCATTCATTAAAGTATAACTCGAGAACAAAGTTAAATTAAAAAATTCCGTTTTTGGAAATGCTAGATTATAGAACGAGGATGAAGTGTGCCAAATTTGAATAAATCGGATGAAAATTGTGGTCAAGAAATTGCGCCATAAATTATTTTAATTAATAAAAGAGGTGAATTTTTTTTCGGGCTTCTGTTCAATTTTCTTTTTATTTAGACTAATATGAACAAAATATTCGAACTTCCCCTTAAACAGTTACAAACATTAGATTTGACAGTTTTACTTTCATTACTGCGATTGATTAAATTAATAATCCAATTAAAAATTACACTTTAATTTGTTTTGAAGAATAATTAATATTCCAGAAAGGATTCTGAAAGCGACAAATGTTAAATAAGGACTCATTACTTTAATATTGAAAAAACTGAAAATATCAAATTGTTAACTTGCAGTTAGGGGGTGTCTAATTATTATCGATGTTATTCGGAATTGATATTTGAAAATGATCCGTATCAGAAAATTAAGCATTTTCTCTATACTTTTTTAATATTGCATAAAAATGTTTTTTTTTTCAAAACATCTTGGCGTCGACACCTAAAGCTTGCTTTCATACTCCAATTTAAATTGTATGCCCCACACATTATTTGTACTTATATACCTTCATAACTTTTCGTTGAATACAAATACACGAGAGTCCACCTTCCAGAGTTTTTTTTTCAAATGTTAATGTACGAGTATTTTCACAAAAATCAATACCAATACGTTACAGCAGTCAGACCATTTGCAGACTGTAACCATAAATATTTCAGATTACATAAAGTTCAGGTAGTAACTAAATTTCAAGCTTTATCCAGGCGTTTTGATATTGAAATAAAATGGAAATATCCTTGACAATTGTTCGTCAATGTGCATGACCCAAACTGAATCGAATTTAACCATAGTTTACCATCCCACCAAATTCAACTTTCAACTGGTTAAATGTTTGCGGACATAAAAATGTCTTTTGCCCTAATACTCGAAAATTAACATCGAACTCTCACATTCTCCAAAGATTCAAAGTTGCGAATCTTCGTAAAATCAACAGCTTTGATAATTAGGTCGAGTTCTGTTATTTCAGCATTACCGAGTAACTAGTCTGGTTGAGTAGTCTTTTTATTTACGAATAACAAACCGGTTTTTTTTATCAAAATTAAATTTACGCCACAAAGAGAGATTTCTTTCGATAATTTTTAATAAACAAGAAAAATAAACGTTTCTTGTTCGGAGACTGTATAGGGAATGCCATTGATTGGTTCAATTGAACCAACATGAAGCAAACATGAAGTAAAGGAGAGAATTTTTAGACAAAAATGTCCCCTTTTGAATCAAGGGTGAATTGCAGTTATTCCACCATTATTCGGTTCTGCTCCGAGCTTGTTTCTGTACACATAATGTCGATTCAAAAGCAATTCGCTTTTGGCTCAACAAAGGTCATGTTTTTAGTTCTGATAGTTTTGTTAGTTTTAGTGCAAGATTGCTGTTCGTTTAATGGTATCCCCCAATGTGGTTTTGGCTATTTTTTTTTATTTCTGAATTCAGATGCGGAAAAAAAGGATGGTCCCTTTCCAAAAAATAAATAAGATTTAAAAATCCATCCTTTTTTCCGCACCTGAATTAAAAAATGAAAAACAAATTTTAAGCGTACTCTTTTAATTGCATGATATTGTCAATAAAATATTATCGAATAAGTCAGCGTAATTCTCTGTAATTACAACAAAGATTAAATCCGAGATACTGCGAGGAAGCAGATCATTTACTCTCCCTTAAGTTGTCAGAAACAGATGCCTTTCATCTCAGTATAAAAGTGTAGAAATGGAAAGGGTGTCAATTCAATCCATCGTTGGAAATCAATATCTGTTAGTGACACACTTGCAGTCGTTGAAAGTGTGATATTATTAATTTACTATTAATCGCTTCGCGAGTCGACTAACGTCTTTGTGGGAGCAACCAATTATGTGGCTGACTGCACACATGCCTCTCCTACTGTTAAACTTTACTGTCCGCTTGTCAGCGTTTAATTACCAAAATGAAAAGGCAATTTTCAATTATACATATTACAAATTTTCTTTCCTTCGACGAAGGCATCGTAGTCACGGTGGAATTAGGTATTCGGTGAGTGCGCGAGTTACTCAGTAAATTCGCAGTAGATAAAACTATATATCGGCATTCGTACTGCAGTACACGCCGGCAGTCTACCAAAATTTATTTTACGATGCGAAATCTCGAATAAAGCAAGTGCGCTATTAGGTAAATGCATGATTTCAATAAAAAATGTGTTTCCGAGGGATACAGAAAAAAGTAATTCAGTGGGAGATAACATGTTTTCCATCACCCACGAAAAACCCTCTTTTTCCAATAGTTGAAGGAAAAATTGCAGCGTTTTTCCTTCCGAAAAAGATTGCGTAGAGTTGTATTTAGAATATATTCAAAGAAATATTATATTATACTTTTAGAAGTTTGTATTTTTCAAGTTTGCATTTTTGCATTTTTCAAACTTAATTATTTCAAAATTTAATCCCGTAAGGGGTATGTTTATGCACATATTCATATGCAGAAGTATTTATTCTACCAAGATAAGTAGGTTTCAGAGAAAATTAATGACTTTTATTCCACTGCCAGACTACCTTAAACACGGCTTAAACAATTACCATTTCCAGAGATAATTAAAAACCGTTTCTCTTCCGTTTATTGCTCGAGCTTCTCGTTAATTATTAGATTTTTATTAAAAGACGGCTTATCAATATCTACCGTTCTTCAGCTGATATCGTTCTCGCATTACTGTACAATATTCACAGTAGCATAACAATGTTGTTTTGTTCCTCTTTGCATCAACTGCATTACCTTACAAAATTCTTCCCATCGTGTATTAATTTTCACTGAATCGCTCAGTGAAATAATCAGGTAATCACTCGAACGAAGCCACTCGGACTGTTTTGTACTATTTTGTTACAGAGAATCACGCCAAGATAACTCAACATAATTATCCTTATATTGAATTCTACAAAATCTTCCCATAACAAATTACACGTTAAATTACAATTTGCTGAAATGATGGCAATTTTTATTCATCTTCTTTACACTGCAATAAACAAGAATTATCGCAATCAACTTTAAAATTGCAGACAGAATGAATAATACAAAACAATTAGACCAAAAATGATAATCGCGATGGACGGCAATCTTAATTTTCGTAAATGGGAATTCATGAATGTACGAAGCAATTTACGCAGCGATAGTTTGTCAAAAGCCGGGAGCGTTATTATGTTAATTTGAAATGAATAAAGGGACGTTCCACGCTGTTATGCAAACGAGCGATCACGCGACCCCGACTGATTAAATGTCAAGCTTCTGCGTCCGCGTATTTAGATAACGTGGATCACGTAATTATTATAAAATGGACAAGCGGGTGCCACCGCGACGCAATCACTCTATAAACGACGTGAGACGTGACGTCCACCTGTTGCGGATACTGACGTCTCTGCTCGAATAATGCCCCTTCGCAGGAAGTCAGCGAAGTAGACACACTGGATGCATAGTCGGACCCGTTGAACCGAAACTTTTTTGTTACGTCCAAAATCGCCGTGCAAATTCATAACTCACGCTCATTCGGTCGATATATCTTGCACGCAGGAATTTCTCGACGACAGTTACGGCTTTTTGATGACAGCGCGATTCGAGAAGATTGTTTTAAAAAATTACTCGGAACAACGTTCGACGGTTTTATTGGCGAAGCACACCGTAAATTGCGCGAGCTTTCTTCGAGGTTTCCAGTGATTCCGCCAATTTACGATATTTTTCGTTAAATTTACGAGCGACGAAGAAATGAAGAATGTCCATTACAATATACTGTCGGAATCGTCAAATTTATTAAAGCTGCCCATTCAGGGTACCATTTATTCGACCACTATTTCGGCTGCAAAGTATATGTGTTTCCAGTCCTGACTTTGTATCCTCATCTAGGATAACTTCTGAAAACGTGACTAAGTGAAGTAAAACTTTTACTTTCACTAGGATCCTGACATAATTTCGTTACATTTGGTTCTAACTTACACTTTCTGCGATTATATGGTTTTGTTACTCCGGCTGGAACTCCATTTTGGGGAATTTTTACTGATATTCAGATGCGTCGATATTTCTTGTAGGATAGTGCTAGGGAAATATTAGGCTAAAATCAGGAACTGCTGATATTATATTAATACTGTTCCTGACAATCATTAATGTTGAGAAAATCATTAAGCCTATTTTTAAAAACTATTTGTCCAGCTAACAGCGCGGTTTGAGAAAACAAATCCACTATAACTAATGTAGAAGCTTTGAAACATTTTACCTCTACTAGCCTCGATAATAGTACCCAAGTCGATGCTGTTTGTACACACTTCGCGAAAGCGTTCGACAGAGTCGATTACCGCAACTTGCTAGAGAAGTTGCATTGTATGGGGATCCGCGAACCATTTATCCCTTAGGTGAGATCTTATCTCTCGAATCGGAAATTGCACCCTCGGGTGTCCCTCAGAGGTTCAGATTTTCGCCCTCTGATTATCAATCTCTTTTTCAACAGCCTTCTTACATGAAGAATTCGAACATCCGAAGAAGTCAATGTTTCAGCGTTTAGTCAGTCTGTGATTTTAGCGACATGGCGATATTTATTCTTATGTCTTAGTAGTATTGAGAGCTTGCAGAACGAATTCTTCGATAACTTACTTTGGTGTCATTTACGTAAAAGAAATAGGAATACTTTCTTTTATGTACATTGTACATTTTTAATGTAGTAC
>JABFPB010000223.1:0-48116 GCA_022817645.1 Ceratoteleas bidentatus
CCGCCGGTTCCTGTGTCGACGTTTCGGGGGGAGGGGGGGGGGAAGTGGGGGGATGAAAAGGCTGATAGGTAAAATGGTACAAAACGGCGGAAAAAGGGCCGAGCGAACGACAAACCGAGCTACAGAATGCACTTTTGACCCCGGCAAATTGCCGGGTTGCCCCGCCGGCGGACATTGGAAAAGCTGCTCGCGAGGTAAAAGCGGCCGGGCTGTTATCACGGGGTCACAAAGAAAAGCGCACAGTCGATCGGACAGCGCGAAACTTCTTGCCTTAACAGCTCCCTGTGGCGATGCCGCGTCATTACGAAGGACGACGGCGTGTTCGGTTTCGCAACCACGGGCGTTTTATTCTATTGTACTTTTATTGCGGGCATTTTTTATGGAATGCCAGGAGAGTTACGTCATATGTAGATGACGGGATATACTGTAAAATAACCCTAATAGCGCATAGTATTAAATATTTTTATTATTTTTTGTAATATTTAGAAAATATTTGAATATCTAAAAAATGTTTAATAAATATTTAAATATATTTTTTTTATTTAATTTAATTTAAATTATTTTTTTATATAATAGATAAAAATATAAAAAATAATAAATAAAAAATAAAATAAAATAATTTAATTTAAAATATTTCCAAATTTTTTTTGTGAAATATTGTGTACATATTTATAATTATTTAACAGTTATAAATACAATATATTTTCTAACATATTTTCTAACTGTTAAATATGCAACATTCAATATTTACTACATATTTTTTGAATTCTTTAAACCATTTTTTAAATATTTTAAAATGCCTTAACAAGCCAGAAAATATGATAAATGAAAAATCAATGAAATGGGAAAACAGTCTCGTTTTAAAAAATTTTCCAGACTATTCAGGAAAAACATCGTTTTACATAATGATTACATAATGAACATTTTTTTGTAGATTCGTTTACCCATTCAGACAAAATGGAAGTTTAGTACAAATCAACTGATGTTATTTCTGTTCGAAAACAACTAGGTTTTTAACAATTATTCATGTAAATAGTCCAACTCAGTAACAGTTCGCCACTGTGTAAACTTTCTATAAATTAACACACAAGTACAGCATTTAATCAAACAATTGTATTTAGTTTAGTTCATGTCTAATTGTGTAAAATTATAGAAGTTTAGCTCGATCTGCCATTTAGTTAAATTAGTATAACGATGCAAACAGTTTTAACTGATTAAATACCTATTAGACTGTGATACATAAAATATGTGTGGGCTACATATGATAAAACGTCATAAATATGTACTGATCTAGTTCGAATAGTTGGGAAAGAGACTGAATCATAATTCATTGAATCGTATCATAAAAAGTGATTAGACAATAACAAACTATGTTTTTGCATTAACATAATTACAATTATTTACATTATGTAGATTTTAAAATTACGAAGCTGAAAAACAAACTGTTACACAACCAAATAATAATATTTAAAAAATTCGCACGAGGATAACTATTATAGAAAAAAAGAAGATCCACTGCAATCAAAATCATCACAACCCATGACGACTTATGAATTTTCTAATAATTGTTCATACGTAAGTGAAGTGAAGAAAAGTGAGAACTTCTATCATAATACTTTCCATTACATCTCACTTTCAACGCGATATAAATTATCATTAATAAAAAAAAGTATAACCAATTTACCAAACATCATATTAACAAAGTAATCTTAATCATTAATTGTTATAATTATTTTACCAAATCAGAATCTCCATTTATTAATTTTATTATAATTCTAAATTTCATAAACTTGAAACTACAGATCTATAGATAAACTGAAAAAGGTTTAAGGTTAACGCATACTTTTGCATAAAAATATGATGTTTGAATATTTAATTCGAATGCCAAAAGTTCACCGGTTATCGCAGAAACGTAAAGAAACAGTGGAACAGCTGTTTATGCTCTGACACATTCGCATTTACATAAGTTTTCATTGAAAAATCGCGATTACCGCAAGACTCAAGGAAACCGGGTTGCGTTTTTTTTACGCGATTTAGTTCCCGCGGTTGGCTGATATTGACGCGAAATTAGAATGGAACTTGTCAAGGAAAACGCACTTGAATGCGCGGCGTAAAAGGTCCGTTAATTGGAACGTTACGGCGGGCTTTGTCACGCTCAAAAATCGCACTGATTAATGGCGCACGACGGGATTCGAGGAAACTCGAATGCACGCTCAGTGTGATTAATACGCGCGATGATCGATAGGAATAGATATTGTTTCATTTTTGGGTAAAAACTAGATGTTTTTTTCTTTATATTCGCTTTTTATTCTAAACGAATGCTAAATTTGCTAAAACGAATGCTAAAAAAGTGTCATTTCCTAACCTAACCTAAAAAATCCTAACCTAACCTAAAAATCCTAACCTAACCTAAAAAATCCTAACTTAACCTAAAAAATCCTAACCTAACCAAAAAAATCCTAACCTAACCTAAAAAATCCTAACCTAACCTAAAAAATCCTAACCTAACCTAAAAAATCCTAACCTAACCTAAAAATCCTAACCTAACCTAAAAATCCTAACCTAACCTAGTTAATTCCTAACGTAAAAAGGTTTGGGAATAAAAATGCCCTTTGTGCACAATTATCGTGGAAATCCAATATCCGTAAGTCATAACTTAAAATGATTGAGGTTAGGGATAAAAATGATAAATTCATACTTCTTTAGCACAATAAAAGTAGACTTTTACGAATGTTGATTAAATTTTTATTCCACTCTTTCAAAGAAAAATCTTTACAATAATTTTACTCGCCGACGCCATTATCTAAAAAAGAGGTTAAAAATCGTAATCAGAATATACCTTCGCCTCTATACCTCAAAAAAAGACACCTTACAGTCTCGTCTCGAACGTAACAGTTTTCCCGTCACATCTCTGAAATTCGCGATTATCACCTATGACATCATCACATCCCACAGAAACTAAATGGATCATTCTAACCTACTCATTTCAGCTTACCCGATAAAGACGTTAACTTTCGGCCGTATAATACTTTTACGTGGAATT
Organism: Ceratoteleas bidentatus; assembly: GCA_022817645.1. NCBI lineage: Eukaryota > Metazoa > Arthropoda > Insecta > Hymenoptera > Scelionidae > Ceratoteleas > Ceratoteleas bidentatus. The sequence goes on from JABFPB010000223.1 coordinate 3,044, forward strand.
ATCCGCGCGCAAAGCATCGTAATCCAATTTTACAGCGCGGAAACAAGACTTTGTTTTGCCGGGAACTTCAAAAACAATATTGTCACGTTCGTATAAACATTTTTGTGTAAAGAATTGCAGTCACTTACAGGAATTTAATAGCAAATGATATACAATTTTCGAAACTTGGAATTTTATTTTTAAAATTAAATTGATCAATCTATAAATTCTAAGGATTAAAAAATTAATTAGATTAAACAAAATATTGAAGAAAAATTAAAGATTAAAAAATTAAAAAATATTAAAAACCAGTTATTAATAAACAATTTTCGCTTAATATTTAGAAAAAGGAATCGTCCAAGAAACTTCTTTATAAGATTTGTTTTATTCTGCGCGCAAATAAACAAAATAATAAAACCATTCGCAAAAAAGGTTAAGTATATTTTGGCTGGGTAGACACTCGACGATTCACTTTAATGCGCTAAACATAATGCCGGACGACCAAGTTGTGCAAATCCATTGTGCGCTGTTGGCCCAACAAAAATATTTGGTTGATTTGTCAAAATGGACGATTCGGGCAATGTGTTTTCTCAGGGTATGTTGACTCGCAGTTACAAGCGACCACTCTAATGACATACTATCGAAACAAACATTTCGAGCGGACATAGTTGTAGCTCAATAAGCAAAATACGATGCGCACCCACTCGTATTTAAATATGCACTTTACAATATTATTATTGGCAAATTATTTGCAAATTTAGGGTAATATTAAATACTTTAATATTACAATTTATTTTTTGAATCTCAACAGACATAAACAATATTTAGTTAAAATTTCAACAAATTGTCAGAATTTTGATTTTTTGATGTAACCACAGTAAATAAACAAAATTATGAATTGCAACGAACCATAACGAGTACAATATTTAAATATTTTTAAATAGAATAATATAAACAAAGAAAGTTATTTTGAATCATACAAACTATGTTTAAAAATCATTGTATTGTTGCAATAAAAGTTGTGGAAAAAATGCAAAAGGTAATTGCCGGAAATTTAAAAACGTGAAACTTTTCGCGTTGTTTGTCAGAAAAATGTGCTGGCAATTTCATTTCGCAGCAATTCCAATTGCAGGGAATAAAGTGTGCGATAAAACACATTAGCAACTGTGTACATGCGCAACTTAGACAATCAACTGTAAACCATGCAGAAACCCAAACGAAACGTCAACCTAATTTGCTTCTTACACATTGATTCTTGGAAATACTCCGCTGGAAACAAATGTGTGCGAATTCCATTTATTTAACAAACTTAAATATAAACTTTTCTTGATCCTGTTTCTTAATCCGAAAATAAGGTTACGAGACAAAAATGCAAAATCCATTTTTTATATTGACCTAAATCATTTTGAAGAGTGATTCAGACATATTTTTCTCTTTACCTATTTAATCAAGAATAGATAACCTACAATTGAGGTTAGGTAATTTCTATCCAAAATTTTACGCGGTTCATAACCTAGAAACATTTCAAAAGCTGAAACTTTCAGAAACAAGACACTTATTTGGTTTATAAAAATATTAAACAATATTTTGAAAATTTTTTCATGTCTTGCGTTATAGATAAATATAACGATTATATTTATATATTTATATATTTATATATTTATATATTTATATATTTATATATTGCATATTTTTATTAATATGTTAACTGGATAAAAAAAATTATAATAGGGCCATAGTTGCAGATGATTTTTGTCGACGAAGTTGGACCGGCAACTTGAGTTGGCACACTTGCGTCGATAAACCGCCGACGAGATGAAGAGGTTGACGAAATTCCGACGGAAAGCACGCTAATGCTTCCGCCGGCTGAGACGCTCCCGGATGGAGCGGGCGTTCCTGCTCGAGAGCGAAGTTGCGGTTGAAATTAAAGTCGACGATTCCCGGTGGAAAAATACAAAACAGGAGGAGTCGCGATTTCACCCGGCAAGAATTCAGTTCGGTCATATCCTGACGGGGATTCCTCGTCCGGAGTACGGTGGGAGGGGCAAGGGGGCATTTTCTGCGGGAAAGAAATTCGATCGGGACTTCCGGAATTTTTGCGTTTCGTACTCGACATGATTCTAATCAACTAAAGGAAACTATTGTTCGAAGATAAAGGCACTTTTTTAGGGAAAATTTAGAAGTTTTATAAATCGACATTTTTAGAATGCCTCCAATTTAAAAAAAGTGCCATTTTGAAAGAAAAACTAATTTTTGCTAAGGACCCGAAATGGAAATGAATATTAAATTTAATGAAATAATACATCTGGCGAAAATGGTTAATTATTTCAAAACAGCACTATTTTCAGACACAACGAAAACGGCACACTTCGGTAAGAAGTTTCCTACTCAGACCTCAAGAACCCTAACCTCTAAACCGATCTCGCATTTTCCTTTGAATCCTTCGCGACCACCTAATTAATTTTCCACTTCCCAAACCTCATCTCTCCTTCTCCCCACACTGCCTCGCATTGTATATTTATCGATGCTTGAAAAGTTTCACCGCGAGAAAACAAGTGTAAAACACGGGCTTTTAAAAAGGTAAACTTCTGCTGATAAAAGTTGCGCAATTTTAGTCCAGCGAAACGGAAGAATGAAAAAAGTTGCGGAAGAACCAGTGGGGTGGGGGGCGGGTGGAGTTCGGGGGGGGGGGGTGGAATCGTGCACGCGCCTCCCGCCGCCGGGCATTATTCAAAAGTTCGCGCCGGCCAATTAATGGAAAGAGACGGTCGGTTGTGAATGGCGCTGCGTGCGGAAACAGAAGCAGGCCAAGCTCCCCAATTTCAATACTCCGCTAGCCCCAATCGATACCGGGAGAATCGGAAAAATTCATTCGTAGAGGCGCTGTTTCTTCCGAGCGACGAACAGTGGTCCCAATGATCCAAAAGCGGAAAAAACGACACGGAGAGAAAAGTAGTCTTAATTATTACTATATTATATAGCATTCCTCTCTTAGTATTTGGAACATGTATTTCTCATAATTTTCTCGTATTATTTTCAGTTCAAATTACTAAATTTTTATAGTAAACGAAAATTCTATTTCTTAAAAAAAAAAAACATTTTCCACACAGAGTCTCGAACCCGCGACCTTGAGGTTTACAGCTCTTCACCTTCACCACCGACACTGTTGACATTCAAAGCATTCGATCTTTCTTTTATTTGAATCAGCGCGTCATTTGTTTACAGCATTATTTGACCTTGCATGAAAACAGTTTTTACTAGGAACTCATCACAGTTTACAAAATATACTAATTTATAATGTTTTAGAAGCTTCGTCCTCGAATTACTATAAAATATAGCACATTTTGATGCAATTTTTCCCTCCGTGTACACTTTTCCGCAGTCCCAAAGTATCTCCTAAACGAAGCGCCGGCAACATACGAGAACGAAGAACGTCTTTGTCCGTGCGAATAAATAACGTCATCGGGCAACGATAGCCGCGAGCCCTGTTCGATCCGAGTGTCAGGTTGCAGAAAAACGTAAACTGCAGCGTGAAATTGCGTCGCCCTTTCGCCAATGAAAACCTCACGCGCGGCCGCCAATAAAAGCAACGCGTCTCGGGTAAAAGCGGACCAGCCGCTCCGAAAATAAAGTCGCGGCCGAAGAAATTGCACGCGCAGCCAAGGCTGCGCTCGTTGCGCCAATGAACGTCGCGGTGACGATCAATTTCGCGCCCCTTTCGACACTTGTCGACACGCTCGGACCAACTTTCGCGCTTATTATTCATAAGCGCGCCGAGCAAGTTTCGTTCCCGGCACCCCACGAAGGCTTAAGGGGACCGCCAGAGGACCGTTTTAAGCGACCGCGTGTCGGCCGTTTTGCCGCGGTCGATTAATTTTCGGACATTGCGGTTCGGCGAAAAAAGGAATTGGTTCAACAGGTCGTGAGATTGGGCGTCGGAAATGCATTCAAATGAATTCGGACTGGATGACGGCTTTTAGCGCTTAAGACAATAATGGTGGCGCTCATTGGAGACGACAAAAGCGCGCAAACAAAGCTCGAGTATGGGGACTGGAGCGACACTTATTTTCAACCGATGTCAGCGCCGAGTCATTTGTCAGCTTCAATCGGATGAGTGGCACGGGCGCGATGGAAAAAGACTAATCGTCGACATTAGGTCCGATTCGAGTGCTCGTTTGGAAAACATCAGATTTAATATTACTGAAGTAAAAAAATATCAAATTCAGTAGTTAATCATTCCGAAAATGAGAACGTTTTTGATCAAGTGAATTGTCATTAGATCAAATTCTGATGTGATTAATTCCAGTTTGATCAAATCAAGATCAACACTTTGAAAAAGGTCCAATTTTTTGGAATTATCAGTCCAAGATTTGGAAATTTTATATTACTTGCTTTGTTTTAGTGTATTGTAGTTCTAGATTAACGTAGCTGATTTGGGAAGTCGTACGTGAAACGCGGAAAATCCGGAATTAGCCGATTAATCAGTCGCGTTTTAATATCGGAATCGGGAGAAACAACGTAATTACGCGATTGTTCCGCGAAAACAAAGGGACGCCATTAATCCGCTGTTCCTTTTTACGCGTCCAGTTGCATTGCAATATATCGGCGCTGACGTTTATCCGAGCGAACCTATTGGCCGATCTATCAGAACGTTGACGTCGCGGGACAATTTATGCCGTCGATAAATTGCTGCTGGCTTTCATTAGGCGCCCCGTTCTAACGGCGCGGTGTTCGGCGATCGGCAAAAAGACGTCGCAAGACAAAATGGCCCTGAGATGTGCATTCCTTCATTAAATTGATTCCATTTTTCTTACGCCCCCGTGATTATCGACCGACAACAATTTTCGCCCCGAAATCTCAATCGTACTCACGCAGTTCCTCTTTTTTCCCCGGAAAGCGATTTTTCGCAGAGGAAACTCACCTGAAACAAATAAGAGAAAACGGACGGTTTAGGGATTTACTTGTCGATATTTTTCAGCGAAAAATGATAGCCATTCTAAATATTGTGATTGTCATTTTCTTGTCAGTTCATTGTTTAACCGCGTAAATTTATCGATCAATTAATGAGAGTACTTAGTATGAAAGGAAATTTATTAACGGTACGTGGAAGTAGAACTTTCGCGGAGCTTTGTATTGACAGTGGGAACTTTATGAAGCTCGGCGTAATAAGCTTTCACAACGACGGACCGACATCGTCGAAGTTCACTTGTGCAAAAGAAAACACGGGAGAAAATCGAGACGAGAGACTTTTGAAAATCGCGCGACATTGCATTGAAAAAGTATGCAAGCTTTGTCGCGTATTGAGTCATTCTCTGCGAGACGTACGTAAATCCGCATTACGGGAAATACAATAAGGATGATAAAGCGGAGATTGCCAGGCGTTTCATAATTTAGAGCAGCTTTTGTACTGGCCAGTCGAATTGTCGGAGAAATCACTTTCGTATGAAATTTTTTCCAGCATGAAAGGAAAGCTTTTTCTTTATTTAGTAACAGATCAACGTCCCTCAATCCTTCGAAACGCAGCGAAAGGCCACAAAATAAATGCCATTCTCCAAGTTTCACCATTTTATTAATCAAATAAAATGGTAAAATCAGTTTCACTAATCGGCATTCAAATATAAAACTGTCGGCAGAATGGCGCCAAATGAACCAATTTCTCCTCTCCCACCCAAGATGATCTGAAGGACAGAAGAAAGGTTTGGGTAAATTCGCTCAGGAACTTGAATCCTAAATAAATTTAAATATCTTTAATGCAATAAAACACACGATTTGGTCTGTAGGATTGTAACACTTGCGCTGGTTTCCGCGCTTTCATTTTGCCGGGGTATAAATATGCATGACGATCCCGAAAGGCCGCGGGCGAATTTCTTGGCGCTTGAAAATCACGGAGGGTGAAATATCCTCTCTCAGCCGAATCATGATCGCGCGGGAGACGCGTCGCCTGAAAAGATTTGATGGAGACGGAAAAAAGGAGGAACAAGGCGGGGATGCGGCAGCAAAAAAGGCGCGCGCTGCGGATTTTCCTTGCGGAATGCAAATTCGCGAAGTGCGCCTGGGATTTGGCGATATTTGCGCGCGCGGAGGACAAAGAAGTGGCTCGGTTCCACGTCCGGCGAGCGAACTTTATCGAATTTATTCGCAGTCACGGGAGCACGTGTTCCTTCGGAAAGTGCTCTCTGTTTCTCCGTCGATTCTTATTCATACGATTTACGCGCGTTCGCCGACACCGAACACACGTATTTCAATGCCCTTTTCTATTTCGCACTTCTTTGTCTCAGCGTCATTTATTGTACCGGTGTTTTCGATTTCTGATTATTGAATTTTATACGAACGAGTGCCTTCGGGAATCGAGCTGAATCAGTTCCTGGATAAGGAGTAAGAAGTTGATTTACATTGAGGAACGATCGAATGAAAACAAATTCCTGCGAGTTTTTTTACGGGAGCCTCAGTGACGTGAAAAGAGATGTTCGTTAAGCCTTGGAGTTGGTTTTTACCGGGACACCTCGGCGGTAAAGTGAGTTCTTGTATCGCGAAAACATGAAGTCAGTTATTTATAACTTCGAATTCCTAACTCGAAGTCTTCGATTCGAAGTTGACTGTCGCGATGAATCTGGGCTCTGAAGTTGGTTATGTGACACCACCGACTTGCAATGAGTTACAATGCTGTACAAACTCCGCAATCTCTTTCTAACACCCTGGAATCTTGAAAAGGCTGCCCCTTCCTCGAATTAACGTCGACTTCATCTTTCATTCATCAGCATGAACCTTTGTATTTTTATCCCGACGAAAATTTGCGCGACGAATTTAATCGCGTAAAAAGTGCGATGCTGGGGAGATCGATTTGCGCATTTAAATATGCATCGAACGAATTCGGAATGCGAAAGCGATCGAGGGGGTGTAATCACATCTCCACGTTTCGGAAATTAGTTATTAGGCCGGGAGGAGGTACAATTTATTTCCGCGGATGTTATAAAGAAGAGACATTTTTCTGACAGTCTTTTTCTCGTCGGCTATCGCCGGATAAAATATCGCCGTTTTTTGTTTCCGTCGCGCGCTCCCCTCGAAACGAGCGTCTAGGTGTGTCGCGCCAGACGCAACACACGTTTCTCGAACCGCGTCGACTTTTTGTCATCGTTAAGTCATTTTTTCGCCGATCGTTGATTCAATTTAAATGTTTCTCGGATGAACGGGTCTCACCTGACGAAGTGCCGGTTGGTCGACTGCAGCAAGACCGTGGTGTACTTCGTGATGAGCATGTTGGCGAGATCGATCGGCGATCGGCATCTGCTCGGTTTCAAGGCGAACGCATACGCGCCTATGACTGTAAGCAGACACTTTGCGCGAATGACGTCATCGGGTCCAGCGAGAAAGCGCCGCGTGCACTCGTTTCGCATAAATTTGCGCACAAAGTGTCGCGTCTTCCACTCAAATGCTTATCGCTAAATTTAGAGTCCATGACACCGCGCACTGGCAATGAGAGAGAAAGCGCTTCGTCCAAAATCACTCATCCATTAGTGATAAACAGCTCGGCGTTTCCACGGGGAACGCTCGACATTCCGAATGTTTCGGTTTTTACGGTTATTTCGGTCAGCTTTTATTTCCACATGGTTTAACCGAGAATTTGACTGCCGAGCGTTTCGACAAGTCAAGAAAGGTGGTCCTGAAAATACCCTTTTGGTGAGAGAGAAAATACACCTTTGGTAAGAAGAAATCTTTACTTGAGGTGAAATCATTTTTAGGCGAAGTGGTTTGTGGAGATGGAAATGTTAATTCATTTTTGATAGACATGTCTTTGTCTTAATGGAAGATAAGGTGATCAAATTTCAGTTGGCCCCGCGAAGATTGATGAATTATTAATGTTAATTGCATTCACTTGTCAATGTGGAATTTAAAGAGTTCGGGCGCGTCTCTTTGATGCCCTGAAACCGATTAATGCAGCTCCAATTCGCCCGCAAAATCAACTATAAATCGCTTAGAAAGTTGCCGATCGAAATTGTTACGTGCTCCAAGAGAATCGGGACCCAGTCAGCTTCAATTAGAAAAGAAGGTTAATTGCGTTTCGCCGATTTTTGCATCACGATGATTTTTGATCTGGGCAAAAAACCTGGAGAAATGTTTAATTAAAAAGTTTGATCAGGTTTCAGTCCAGTCATTTTGGCATTATGGTCTCGTGTAGCGAAGTGATTTACGAAATTGCTTTTTTCTACGAAACATAATCAAGTTACTCGGTTTTTAAACTTTCGCTGTACACTCCGCGAGACCTTGTATTTTCTTTGAATCCAGGATACTTTGATACCGATCGCAAGAAACTCGTCACTTCACTTGCTAAAACAAATAATTCCCGCACAAAATCAACGAGTCCTCCTCGATTACCATTCCCAGAATCGAGAAACCAAAAGGTCGTGGAAGAAACGTGCAAAATGGGAGCAACAAATCGGTTGACATGTAAATCAATCGAGCAGCGTAACCGCTCGCGATTCAGTTGTCAGAAGAGCAGCAACGCAGCTTATCATTTGTTTAATTCCATCCTGTCAATGGACCGAGCGAAGAAGCGATCGGTTTATGCGGTCCCGAGGAAAGTAATAATCGTCGGTTGGCTGGCCTCGTCGCGTAATGATCGGCTGTTATTGCGCGGCGCTTATCTGGATCGAGACGGAAATTCGAGAAGAAGAGTCGAGTCGTGACTGCGGACAAGGCGGCCTCGAGAACTCGAAAACGAGAAACAAGTCGCGTTTGAATCACGATCGCGATCGGCATCGTTGATTGTCGCGAATCACGAAGCGAAAGTCGCGACAAACGATGCGGACGCCAAGCAAAGTGGACGCGCTACCGTGGACTACCGTGCGGAAGAACTCGCTGCCGATCGCAAAGGACGATTAAATTTGTCAGTTGGTTTTGGCCAGCGGCGTTCGATGATTTGAACACTTTGCATCTGAGAGGGATAAACGATCGGCGATGATATCACGACTCCCAGAAGGAAACGATGTTGCAATCGTCACTTTTACTGGAAAGAAAAAACTTATGACTTGCAGATGACGTTTTTCAGAGGTCACTGGTTATTTGAAAAAAATGCGTTTCGAATCGTCCGGACAAGAATGGTTCGAGTTATGGATAGACTGCACTTCGAGATAATTGCGAAGGAGTGCCAAACTTCGAGGGTTCCATTGCGTCGGCATTGTCCTTCGATCTGTATCGCCAGAAGAACGCGGACGATCCGCTTGAAACAACGGATAAACAATCGGTTTATTTTTGCCGGTGACAAATAACGATCGGCGCGGTTCGTGCGCCACCCTACGGAGGCTGATCAATTACCTCGATACCGAGATGACGAAAACATTTTTGCCGGTCTTTATGGCCGTCTTAAATTTAGTCGTCCGACTTGGAGGTTAACAAGTGTACTGCTTTAATGAGGCGCATGGCCTTCGATCGATAAATCGGTAAAGGTTCTTAACCCGGAGCGGTAATTGTTTAAAACGAAATTCGATAAGTTCGGAAATTGAGGTAATTCTGAGCGAGTGCACGTGAAAGAGCTGAAGCTGCGATTCGTCGATATTGAAAGAGGGACGTTAAGCAGTCGTTTGCAATTCCAAATTGTTGAGCAAACGACCCACTGGAGGCATAATAGATCAGGCGTGCGACCCACAGAAATGGATTTCATGCTCGGTCAACGCGACTCTGGGTCATCCCTAGAAGTGGCTAGCCAACGTAACGTGGAGATGCACTTGAGCAAAAAGCCACTTTTGCGTGTTATCACTCTCGCATGGCATGTTTCGTGCTATCATTATCACTTCCTCGACAGATTAACGTTACGCTGCGAGAACACTTGGTCGGGATAAGCGTTGTCTCGAGCGCTCGGAATGACGTCAAGTCTGAATCATTTGTCTTTCCCGCTTGTGTTTTCGGGCGTCTGAGATGTAGGAGGATGATCGGTCTATTTAATCAGGAAGTTTCTCCAGCGGAATCGACGCGGCTCCATAGTTGCTCAATGGCTTCAGAATCCACTTTCTCACGAATTGCCCAATTTTTCCCCAAAATAACTGGTTGCTCCAGAAATATGCGCCAATCTTCCTCCAAACCTCGCTTATCTCAGAAACTAAGTAATCCAGTCACTTGTGTGAAGTGCAGATGTCCTGACTTACATGACTTCGATATTATCGCCAGCCTTCAAGTACCTGGACGATCTTCCTATCTTCCATTTCACTCAAACCACCGTATTCTGCCTTCCATCTCCACAACAAGACTTCCTAGAAAAATGACCTCATCCAGACTTGTCTTCCTGATTCAGAATCGTTCAAATAATTCACGCCTTCCTGCTCTTCGAATAATCTCCAGTTAAGTCGAGCGTTCTCCTGGAAGGTCTATTATCCGTCATCACTCAAAGAAAACGAACATTTCCCCTATGCCTTCACTGTCATCGCATAGACCGACAAGATCCGCTGACTTCGCGACGCTTAAGGAATGTCGCGGATAATTGGCCGCGACCTTGACACTGTCGCGAAAGGAGCTCGCCGCTCGACTGCTCCTTGACAAAGAAATCGAGAGCCGGTCGCTGCGCTCGCGATCGGCCAATTTTATTTATAGACGCGTGCGCGTCGTCCGACCGGGGTTTCGAATGTGCTGCTGCCTGTCTGGCGGCCGCGACTGGACTGGCTCCTTGGACTGGCTTCTTAAACATCATAGACCGTGCATCCGGCGACACACCGTAACCCGTGCACGGGCGCCTTAAAAATAAATCCGTACACGTTGCACGCCCGATTGGCCCGGCAGAACGCGCGCGAGTCTGTTTATCGACGTCCCGGTCGCGGAGATGGATGTCTTGTTCCGCGGATCCCACGGGGGAAGTGGGAATTGGTGATGTATGGCTTGGGAGGACTGTTTCGGTGTAGTTGGAATGTATTTCGGTGTGAAGACGAGGAGGCTAATTTTAAGTGATTGCGAACGATTTCGGTTTTCGAAAGGGTTAGGCGGTGGGTAGTGGTTGGAGGCAGATAGTGGGAATGTTCAGAAAGATTCGCTGGGATGTAGAGGTTTTTAAAAAATTGGTTCGGATTTAAAGTAATTTGTTTATTTTAAATGTAGAACGGCGAGTTTGACAATGTCTATGGAACAAGGTATGGAACAAGGTATATTTTCAGTCTGAAATGACTACGAGAATATATGGAAAAATTTCGTTCTTTCACTTGTCAACTTGAGCATTTTAATCATTGCACTTAAAAAATGGATTTAATATCCCTAGTAAAAAAGAAAAGCTGGAAACAGTATGGCGTGGTATTGCCATACTGTTGCCAGCTTTTCTTTTTTCAATATTGCCTCACTCTTGGTATGGCAACAGGATGGCAACAAGATGGCAATAGGATGGCAACAGCACGGCTCGCAATCATTTACCAGATTATTGTTTTTCTACGTCTGTACACGACATTTTCAAACCGAGATAACCAAGATAACGGAGAGATATTTTTAGTTCTTGACCTCTTTTTGGCTGTAACGTTTAATCTCCTTATTTTCCAAAAGCGATTAAACTCGTCCAAGAGAAGATTGTCCAGCAAGTGTATTGAGACGAGCGAGTTCATCGGTTGCTGCCAGGCATATTAAAGGAGCCTCGAGTTAGACACTTTGATGTAGACAAGAAGCTGATATGATGAAATACGCGCAATTATCCCGTCAAACTGTGAAATTGAAGGAATAATTGCACGAGGAGCTACCCAATGCGGAAAATGATCGACAAATGGTTGAGTTTTGCAGGAAAAATTGTTATTGCAAATGGAAATATGCGTACTAATCCTTCGAATTTCCTTGCATCTATTTTTACCTGCAATCTACAAAGTTCGCGAAAATAAAAAAATAATAGTTTCCCACACTGTAAAAAAAAGACTGTGAAACTGCACAAAATGCTGTACGAATTTATACAAAATCACAGTATGTGAAGTGCAAATTTACACAAATTATGTAAAGTTGTACAATATGTTGTAATCTTGCAACCAGATTGCACTTTTTTTACAGTGCAGACCTAAGACCTATCGTACACCGAAAACATCACGCTGGTCAATCCGAATATTGTTTTCCCCATCAATGTAAATCGACAGCTACAGCAATCACTGCCCTATTTGACGGAGATTCATTTCAATTCCCGATACAGAAGCAAGCGTGAACGCGTTGTATTTTAATGGCACATAATGAACGACGCTTTCGTTATTAGAAATTCCGGAGCGCCCGATACGGTATGACGGTATTGTGTACCATCGCAATGTCTGCAAAGTCCGTGATACGTGAAACTGCCGGCGTAGGGAAGTGCATTAGTGTGGTCGCCTACACGAGCGAACCAGCACGTACGCGCTCAGTCTCGTGTGCGAATATTTATTACGTATATATTTTCGCCTACTAACGACAGGCACGCTGCGCCATTGGTCCTTGTTTCGAATTCAATGTGCACCGCATCGGGTTTTTGTCACTTTTTGTGCTTTTTCTTTTGGGAATTTTCAGATAAATCAGGAACAAAGAAGGTCTACAACGGAAAAGACGATTTCTGCCACGCAAATCGCTGTACAACAGGACAATTATTGGTGAAAATACACTGTGAAAAATATCCATTTGAATGAAAAGGATTCTTATCCAATAAGAAAATTGTTTTCATTCAAAAGGATTCCTTTTTCTAGACTGAAAAAAGTTTCAAAAAATCGTTTTAACATAAGAGGATTCCTCTTATAATAAGAATATGCCTCTTAAATTAAGAATAATATTCTTATTTGAAGAGGATAAGAGTGTATCAAAAGGAATCCTTTTCTGACAAAAGTGATTTCTTTTCAATGTAAACGATTTTTCCTTTCGGGATTTTTTTTCATTCAAAGAGATATTTTGTTGAGTGCATTTTTTAGAATTACCCATTGATGATAGAGCAGTGAAAATTAGAGTCCTGTCGATGTTTATGTTGAACCATAAACTTGTGCGGGTAATAAAGCAAAAATGAACTTAACTGTCAAGATTTGATCACGCTGAGGATGTTTGATGATCGTGAACGATCCTATTGTCTGTTTCCGCAATTACCAGCCGATGATAAGGCAGGGCCTACGTTAAGGCAACGAGTAATTGAATACTTTGTAACGGCGCATGTAATTGAATGGGATGAATAATACATCGGCTCGAAATATCAGCTTGTCGAGGTACAATGTGTCGTTTGTATCGTGCCACGGAAATATATCATCGTGGCACACCTTAAATGACTCATTGAACTGCGAAATTACTTCAAACCAATATCATTTACTTTTGCGGAATAAACTGTGCTCAATGAAATTTAATTATCATGCACACATGGAGCTGACGGGTTTGAACAATGAAACGAATCGTTTTCCATTTTTCATCGAGTTGCAAAGTGCGCCGGGGAAATTGAATTCGCAAAGTCGACGCCAGCAGTTCATATCTTCGGCGTTGTTATCAAAAGTTTGATGCCGATGTCGCGGCGTTTCACGGCCCGTTTGAACGAAATGTAGGAGTTAATCTCGGGGCTCGCGAGCGCGTCGTGAAAAAACTGCCGACGAGTTTGTAAACTTGTCGCAGGCACGTGAACGAGCGTGACGTCACGCGTTTGCCCACATGCCCGCAGCGACTGAGCCTACACAAAAATCAGTACGGATCATACATAAAAATAAATCAGCGTGCGTGTCCCAAAGTTTTTTCACGCACGACAAAAAAAGGACATTACTTTCTTTTCTTCGCTGGAGAGGATACGAAATGATGCGGAAAATTGTTGTCCAGACCATATAATGAAATCGCGAAATATTCAGATGTCCTTGAATTTTTTTCGTTAGAAAAAAATTCGAAGTTTTGATATCTACTTTGGCCATTAAGTCGCGAAATACGGTATTTCGCACTATTTAGCCTTTTTCCGAAATAACGACACGAAAACATATAACACGTCGAGCATTTTCAGTCCATTTGCCACGGTCCTATTGACATTGAACTGTGAAAAGCAGCGGGAATGCTTATTTAACGGAAAAGGTTTTTCTCTTAATTGGACTGACCCTTCGGCATTCAGGGAGCGACAAAAAAGGTGACCGGGGGAGATGCGAATTTGAAAAGCGGAGCCATTTCGCCGGATCGAACGCCGGGGGTCTTTCGGCGACGGTTTACGGGAGTAAAAAAAATCATAATCATGATGATATAACTCCAGAGCAGACAGTTATTGACAATCGAATGGAGCGTTTCTTTCGAGTTTATTTTGACGGGGTATATTTAGATGCGAACGTGCATTGAATTTCACGTAAATATTCCGTTATAAATAGCGGTGGAGTAACGTTTCGCGAGCTCGGGAAAGTGATTAGCTTTTTTCCCGCAGTTTTGTCACAGTCGTCAGTTAATGAAGCGGAAAATTAATATAAAACGACGCGCATTATTTATAATTTCTAATTGGCCGCCGCGACGGAGTTAATTGCACTCGATCGTTGTCGTTTCGTCACCTGGCATTTGCGATTTCCAAAACGGAATCTTGATTTGCAAGTAATTATGTCTCACTTGCGACCACTTAATTTCATTTATATTTAAACGTGACACAATACGAATAATCACTCCCAATCGAGAATTCCCGATTAATTCGTCACATTTAGCTGTCTCTCTCTGGCGTCTTCAAAGAATCCATTTCCTTTTAAACATCCTACATTTTATACCCGCTTATTCAGTTACGATCGCGTTTCATCACGCGCTTACATTTTAATGCAAAATACGCGTCATTGGACGGTGTCGTAATTAGTTCGTCGTCTTGCAAAACTGCATTAAATCGCGCAGAGATGGCGTTCGACGTGTAATTTTTCGCTGAAAGGGCCATCTCCGTCAAATTATTAGGCAAATTTCAACTTCGCGAAAGACGTCGCGTCTCGAACGTGCCGCGAGTTAAGAACGCCAATTGACACCGAAGTTTAGATTCGAGCGACATTAACGCTAATTGCGCGAAATTTCAAGTTTCGCCCTCGACGCACTCGAGAGCCGAATTCGGCGTTGAACGACGGCCCGGCTAAATGAAAGGAACCGATTCGCTTGAAAAGATGCCGGGCGATCGAATTCCGCGACGTCGCGCCGAATATCAAATTATCGATTAACCCGACGTCGACGCGTCAGCCGACGAATTCTGCCGACGAAAAGCTGAAAGCGCTAAAAAATGGATTTCGGCGAATTTTTTGCGCTGTTTCTCACGGCGCGGTTCATCCGCTGGGAACCCGGCAACTGCCGTATGCCACGCGAACTTCCCCGAGCAGGTTGAAACAAATAGATCTTGCGACCTTAAAATATGATATACCTCCGCTCGTAAATTGAGCCACCCGAATTACACACTTCCCGAGAAACTTGCACACGCGACTCGCGCGACGCGAGCGCCGCCTGCAAATATCCCGAGGAGCTCGCGCGATTATGATATTTCCACTTTCCGTTTCGCCGTGAATTACGAGGCGACGGTGTTTTGCATTTTTCAGGCCTTTTTGGATTGCCTCGCCGGAGCCCTCTTTTCGTACCTGATAAGTGGTCGCGTTTACTCGCACTTTGTCACGGCAAGTTGCACTCGTTTGAGTCTTCGCTTTTGTGCCGGAGAATCGCATAAAGCGTCGCGATTTGCTTATATAATTGCTTTATGTCGTTGTTCGGGGGCTGGAGTAATGAAAACCTTGGCGTCGACCGTTTCCGAGTTACGATCCAGATAAATGTCCGGGACGACCGTTTCATCGAAATCTAAATTTAGTGTCGATTTACAACCTTTAATGCCGGCAATAAAGTCGTAAAAGGGAACAACGTCACGGCGCGAAATCGTTACAGGACCGAAGTGTTTAGGGACAATATTCCTTTTAGCATTGCGCGGGGTTCATCGACGACTCTTGAAGAGCGAAACGGGAGAAAAGGCTGCGCGAAAAATGTCAAGGGGGAAAGGGATTAAGGCTGTCGCTGTTTTGTGACGTGCTCGTCATTGTCCCGGTGTTATGAAGTGAAAAATGAAAGATAGCGATTTCCTTAATGCGCGCGCTTCGGCTGGCGCGAGGAAACGAGCGCTCCCTTTATTTTCTTTTCACCTCCCGCGACAATGCCGTAACCTTTCGGGCGAAGCGAACAAAAAATATTTTCGCGCCTCGGCGTAGTGTAATTACGTGAAACAAAACGGACAAAAAGGAAACGTGCCGGAGCGATGGAAATTTGCGTCGATGAGAACACGTCAAAGCCGATCGTATTATTCATGGGATTACCAAGTAATCAGAATTTCGAGAGGGACTTTTAGTCGCGAGAGACGAAACTGTAATCCACTTACGGCAAGAGGATTTTCTTGTCACACATTTCTTATTATCGGCCGAACGAAAGGAATGTTGCATAAAAAATGGAGGACAATTGCAGACTGTCGACGAAACTAATCGCCGAGTGCGACGAAACTCGAGCTATTGTGGCTCGTGACAAAGATGCGGAGTCACTTCGCAGTTCCCGGGAAGTCCGTCGAGGCGGGATAAAAAAGGGTGTATTAGGGCCGGGGATGCAGATGAGACGGGACAAAAGAGGAAAAAGGGAAACACTGCAACGCGAGGTTCCAATGACCGTCATATCTGTCGAGATATTCATTGTACACGGCGAAATCAATTCGCAGCAGAAGCAGTAGACAACTGAGAGACGCATTGTGTCGTTTCGCTAATGCGCTTTTCTCATTCAGACATGGGAATGAAAACTGCCGTGGACGGAGAAAATTGCACTTTTACGTCGCTGTTTTGGTGCAATTCTGAACGGTTCAATGGTACTTCCGTTTCGCAATTTGCCCGAAAAAGTCGTCTGAAAACAATGTCGTCGCCAAGCAAACAACCGTGGACAATGCAAACTGAATTGCAGAAATTACTTAACTCAGTTTCTATTTGAAAGAATATTATTTCTCCAATTAATTTCTGCGAATTTTAAACCCATCTAGACATCGACAATGGAATCCATGTGAATTCTAAGTGGAGCAACGTAGATTCGACGTAGATTCCACGTCGAATCTACGTGTTTTAGAGGTGTGTCTGTTAGGGAAGTAGCAAACATAAGGCGATAAAACAAATCTGCATACAATGGTTCGTTGGAAAGAGCGAGAGATCGGATCCGTCTCCATACCTGCGTTTTTTCGGGCATATAAACTTGACGATGACGTTGCAGATGAGCAGCATGGCTGAGTGACGCGCCGTGGGCCGGACGCACTTCGCGGTGCACAATGTCGCGTGCGAGCGCCGGTACTCGAGTGGTCGTTCGCACCGGCGATGCTAACATTAGACAAAAACCGAAATAGACGATAATTTGCAAATCGCAGGGGGAGCCAGTGACGCGAGCGGGACGATCCGAGCTCGGCCAGCACTGGTGCGACTGCGAGCGACGGACTGGCAAGGTGCCACGCTGACCCGGAGACGTGTCTATTTATTTGGATAAACGATGTTCAGTTCCTGCTCGCTAATCAAACGTGGTATTGTTGTTTACAGACCCGTTGTTTATCGCGATTGCAGTTCCACATGCTGATTCGCGGGGATTTATGCTAATGAACGCGAGCGAAACCCAATTTGCGATAATTGCAATTAGAGGCGAGGTTCAGATGAGCAGGCTCGGTTTCGGCAAATTGTAAGTCGTTTTCAGAAATGGCGAGATTGCCGAAAATAAAAATTTAGAAGGAAGACTGATAGTACGTCTGAATTGGTTGCATATGTAAGAACCTTAAAAGATATAAAATGTTTAATCCACGTGGAATATTCGTGGATGAATATTCGAACGGGGATTCAACGTAGATTCTCCGTCGATTCCACGAGATTTAGTGGATTTGTCTGTTAGGGAGTAAACATTCTACTTATTTCCATGCGAAACGTATCCTCTCGAAATGTCGTTTCGGGAAAAACAGTTGCAATATGTGAATTCCCAATAGTCATGTTGGTACGAGTACACCCACGCTGTAATTCGCAACATTTCGGCCGTATCGACGCCGAATAAACATCAAACGTTTCCGCTGCGAAAAAAGCGGCCGAAATCGCTGGCACGCGGGATTAGTGGGAATCCTTTTTCTGCGAGAGCCTGGCCGCGGCGTGCTCAGTCGTGCACACCAGTGCGTTTTCGTTTAAGCGAACGCCGCGTGTTTTGATTTACAGCGCAAATTCTTATCGGCCATTTTCCTCGCGCGATGGAAACGCCACGGCATTTTTACGACTTTTAATCTTCCGCCCGGCATATCGAACGCACCCCCGCGGCTCTGCGAGAATGACACCGAATAATACGGGGCACGCACCAACCAACTAACGAGCAAGCGTGTTTCACGTTCTCTACGTTTTTGCGCTTTTTTCAAAGTGCAACTTATAAAACTCGATGTCCCGCCGAATATGTAATGGCGTCATAAATATTCAGTGTGTGCTTTTCGATCTCGGCGTGTGGCATGCGCCGAAGGGTAACATTACGTTATTTGTTACCAAACCCTTTTAATTTTCATACTTTTTAGAGTCTCGTTTAAACCTTCGGATGAAACGAATTACACGTTTTTCCGAAAATGAAATTTCAATCAGTTTTTAAATCGTATTTACAATTATATCCCAAAAGTTAAGATCAATACTATTATATGTTGTCGATTTATTTTACGACATTTTTTTTTTAATTTCAAGAATCCAATAGCTGCGATATCCCATTTCATGATTTATATGTTGAATGATGCAGGGATACTGACGATTCTTGTATTTAAAACGGTCTATCATTTCCTATCAGTTTCGCATGACCCGAATTGAACTGCAAGCTGAGCACGCGATTTATTCGACCTTCGGTCTTACCCGGGCTCGTAAATAACCCGAATTATAACCGCATCAGCCTCGCAGCCGGCGAAAATTGATAACCAACATATAATCGATGGTTATTGAGCGCGATATTCGTCGATCGCGTGATTTTGCGCGAACGCCTGCGATGCGCTGGCGCGCGAATTAGTATTCATTTGCTTTCGAGGCGTCAAACGCACGAACGAGCGTATTTGCACGCAACCCCAGTGGACAATGCCGGCTCGGCGGGCAAACTCGTCACAGCGGCCACTTCGTTGCAAATACGACGAATGTGCATCTCTTCTGCCTGAGGTGTTCATTTTCGTCTGCTCCATTGAAAGCGGCGGGGCTTTGCGATCGATGTTCCCGATTGATTTCAACCGGAAACCCTCTCCACGTTAAAGAAAAATTCAAAATAAAGCGGAGCCGCAAGTACTCCGCAGCTTCAAAGCGGAACTCGAATCGATACAAATGAAAACCTTCAATACTTCTCGAGAAAAAATCTCTTCCATTTTTTAATTCGTTCGGATAGGGTTGACCGAGTGTCTCGAATTTGTTACTTTCGTTGCGGCGACTTTAAATGAGATCTTCCCCTCGAAAAAATCGACGAAAAAGTGGCGCGAAAATTCGTCGAAGTTAAATGAAAAGGCAGAACTCGATCGAGACGTTGATTACACGGATATTTTCCTAACCGCGTTACGCGGGTATTAATCAACGCGACTGTTTATCATATAAATTAGAAATGCAAAAACGAAAGGAAGAGTAATGCTTGGGCCACGACGCTTGACAAATTCGTCAATTTATTTTTGTTCTTCGGCATGTAAAGTCGCGTCCCCTTTTCATCCAGACAAATCAGCGCGCAGCCCGGCGATTTTTCCCCCGGGCAGCGCATTTCGCCGGGGACACCAGGTGTGCCGCGCGTTCGTGATTTCGCTCCAAATTATCCAAATACAAATTGCATTTAACGAGCCCGGCGCCCATGGGTTCCCTTTGTTTGACGCGCGCGATCAATTCCCGCGTCATTTCGATCGCCGACCTCTTTTTCGGCAAAATTGCCTTTCGGGAATTCGATTTGTTCTATTGAGTTGCGCTTTTCGGGAGTACAGCTGTGTATTTTCATTTTAACAATTCAATTAAACATTGAATTCGCGAGGGTACCGTCGAATCGAACAAATCTCGATACATTGTTTTTAAATTAAAAGCGCTCGTTCCAAGTGTCGAACCGACGGCGATTTGATGGACGAATAAACTCGCCGAGAAGAAGAGACAGTTTAACAGAAGAGCCTGTTGGAGTAAAACGCGACAGACTAAATTTATCGGCAGCTAATGGATAATTCGACGACGTCAGTATCTTAGACATTCAATGATCTTCGGCAGAAAGCTTGGAGAAGATTTTCCGGTTCGTTAGAGCCTTTGCCATGGGGAGCCGCAAACTCGATTTACTTTCAGTGAATTTAATTTCTCGCCTGTAACACCCTTTGGCGAGTGCACCAGCACACTTCCATTTCCGCGACCTTACTTTCGCCCCTCCCCTCCCCTACTTTCCCGCTCATCGCGTGTCCTGTCGATTTCAAATTTATATTGTAATCCCTAATGTCATCAGATAAAAACAAACTTTCGTCGCGAGCACGTTTTCGTCCTCACTGCGACGACGAGACGAAAATACTCTTCCAAGTATCCGGAGAAAAGCATGTGCGCGTTTGTATTGTTTTATCGGGTTCGATCGGTGAATTAATTGAATGTGAAGAGACTTTCATGACGCTTAAACATTTTCCACCGAAGAGAAGAATAACTGAGGTACGAAACGAGTAATGCTGAAACGGGAGAAATTCTTTTGTTAGTTAAAGAATGATGAATCGATGAAATGGTCGATCGATTTGTATCTGTAAATTATTTCGTAATAGAAAAGATTTGTTGAGACAACACTCGACGTTTTGCGTTAAGTTCCATTCGTGGCGATCGAAGTTCGAACATAGCAAAGAGTCATCGGAACCGGACGTTTCGCTGTCAAAGTGACGAGTGCAACATAGTACTCTATTCCGCGAGGCTCAATTCTGCGTAGGGAAACGGTCCTGGCGAGTGTGCGTATAATGCTCATTTCACTGGGCATCAAAGTTTGACGTGCACCTGCCACGGCCTGCGAAAATGATTAATATCAATGTCGATTACAGGCACTGCGTGTACCTGTTGCAAGAACCGCGCTTGCTTTTGACATTTCAAAGTCGAACGGGTAAACCACTATTTTCAAGCTTGGAGCGCCACCATTTTTCACGAATGCTAGGTACTGCGAAAATCTGTGACATAATATGTTGTTGTATTACATGTTGCGCAGACGTTGGCTGATTGAATTATACGCTTTCTCGAGATTACAATTTTTGATAGAAGGGAAAGGACAGTTTGGAAAGCCGCTCGGGAATGTACTTTTCTTGAGACGAATGAGATGACTCGCATTTTTGTCTTCGTAGAATACATATCTGACAAAGTTGCTATTGCAAAATTGCATTGCATATCTGGAATACCAATGCAATTTTTGTCGGAATTTCGAGGGTTTTCTTTTTTGACGGCTTAAATAGAAAATTAAATTTTATATGAATAACATCATAATTTACCTTTGGAAAAATAATTCGAAATGTTATTTTACATTTTTAAGCCAAATATCAAAAATATAATTAAACACCGTGAAACCGTACAGCTTATTCCAATTATGAAAGAAAAATGTTTACTTTTTCCGTATGGAATTCCCTTACGGTTAAAAAATGTCGAGGTGCGTCGCAAGTCGGAAAATTTGGTCTGGGCGTCGCATGATAGCCGGGGAACAATCGACGCGGCGGCCGAGAATGTCCTGCAAATTTCATTGGGGGGTCGAGGGAGCGGGGCGCTAAAATATTTAGCGCGGCTGGCGTGCGGCGGCGGTATAAATTTCGCGGCGAGCACCGGCACGTAGGGCCACGGACCGCGCTTGAAAAAATAATGCGGTTGTATTCTGCAAACCGTTAGTTGTCACCGCCACCGGCACCGGCATTCCTAAATAATGAGCTTCCGCTTTTGAGCTTGTGAATCGCTCGTAAATGCCGCGTTAAATTGTTTTGCTTACTTTCGCCGACAGATGGTGGCGAACAGTCTAAACGCCGCGAGGGCCCGTTGTTTTGCTAACTCGGCTATGAATGTGAGCTGGTAAATAAGTGAGCGGGTCATTTGAGCGTCGCTACTGGTTTCGCGTGCTCGTCCCGGGAGATGGCGCTCGTGCACGAGTGCAGGCGCAGTTACGCTTGTTATTACTGTTGTTTGTCTGGTTTATTACTTGCGCGGGACGAATTTGCAACTGGAATTTTGTTCGAATTTTAAAGCAGGGTTTACGATTAGGGCACCTCGCGAAAGAGGGTGCTCTGTAACGTATATCCGTAAGGTATGTGCCGCTATTGTTATTTGTTCCTGTTGATAATGTAAGAGGAATGGTGTTTTTATATGGTGAAAAAATGAGTGTAATTTCAGAGAAACTTTAGGAATGTGTTTGTTGGGGAATAGAGAATTATATAACGAAGGTTTGGTATGGGGTATGTTCGGTTGGAGTGAACAAATGTTTGTTGTTACAATGATTTAATTCATTTAATGAAAACTGTGGCTTTCGAATAACGACGAAAATGTTCGTTTGAATTAACCAGGTATTTTTCGTGAAAATAGTTCAAAATATTTTATTTCAATCGCTGCGGATAATATTTTGTTGGATTATGTATAATTTACAAATAAAAATTGGACCTTTAAAACGTCCAATTTTTATTTGTCCAAAAAATATTGTCCAAATGATGACAAAAAGTATTGTCAGTATTTACTACAGTCTCAAACACTAAAGCTTCTTTTATCTCTAGTGTCACTGCAGTTCACTTTCAGCTTCTCATCAAATTAGTAAAAATCATTTCAGTATGAGCAGCTACATACGATTTTCTCTGAAATACTTCTATTCTAGCCTCCCAAGTTTATAACTGTAACATATTTGCACTTCTTCACAACATTAACACTCACTCTCTCCTCCCACCTATTTCATTCCTCCAATTCCATAACGCAAAGCTCTTCACTACTCATTCAAACACCTACAACTCACCCACAAAATTCCAACGATCTTGTCCGAATCCTCAAATTTCTAAAACCACCAATCAGCCTCACTCTACTCCACTCCAATCCCACTAACACTTCTCCAAAATAGAATGCACTCTCCCAATTTAACACTGCTCCTTCTGCAGACTACATTTCACCTCGGACAATCCTCCCAAACGAACGAGCCAGCAAAAAACAGAAATCACCGCGATTGTGCGGCAGTTCCGCCACGCAGATCATCAAAAGCAGATAACGATTTCAAAATGACTGGTCACTTGGAGTGAATGAAAGGGCCGTAGAAAACACCAGGTGTCGTTCTTCCTGCTCATTAAAGCCCGATTGCAATCTCCACTCGCAAATTCTTTACCCCGACTTTCTTTACCCCGTTCTCCTGGCGTTCTCTATCCGTGATGTGTACACGAGAAAACAATACCAGTGGCACGCGGAGCGTTGGCTCCTCTCCAGCTCGACGCGGGCAGATAAAATCGATAGGCAGCCGCCGTCGCGAAGACGCGAGGAGGGGCCGCAGCCCGTGATTAGTCCGGCGCGAATTAATCGACAACAGAGAGCCATTCACAAAGGCCAAGCGACGCGCAAAGCGCAGATAACTCATCCGCCGTCTTCATTACGTCGCGCGGCCGAAGCCTCGCCTGGTCATTGTGCGTGACTGGGCGCTATAACCGGCGCTATCAAAAAACGATTATCCCGGATTCACGTGTGCCGGAATCGCAGTTATGGAATTCGACGTCGTTCCAGCAGCCGTAACCGTAACTTACGGCGACATTATCGGCGCGATTCAATTTTCGCAGGGCGCTGCACGGGGAATGCGCTTCAGTTTCGAAGGCCGCGATTTATGACGCGACGGATTTTCGAAATCTACCGGATTTTTCGCGGAGATTGATGGACGATTCGCGAATGGGATTTCGGATTCTTCGCCTTTTTTCGCGGACGATTGATAGTGGAGGAGGCATTTTTGAATTAGGAAGGTGATATCTAGTAGGAAATGTGATGTGGCAAACCACATCAGTGTAGGTCTTATCAGGATTTGATGTGAAAAACATCATCAGAGGATTCCTGATGAAAACCATATAAGGTTCCAACGAGGTATCCTGATAAGGGATTGAGTCAAATGTAACGATTGGCATTGGTAAGGTCCTGTTGTGGCAATTATCCAAGTTAAATCAAATAAATACATTTGTTCAAATCTATTTGGTTGTTTTTACCAAATCATTTTGATTATTCTGGATGCTGCGCATGAGCATTGTTAGACGTGATACGCCGAAGAACTGCAGTACCGACACCTAACCTTAAAACTAAAATGTGTATCTCTTTCTAATTCATTGCACAGAGAAGGACAAACAATAAATGTCTCGAAACTTTAAGAACTTATCTTTTCTAACGAAACACGCAACAAAATGTTTGGGAGAATCAACCAACTTCTTTTGCTGACCAAATAACAACACAATTATTTGATTGATTTAACCAAAATATTTCCCTGCGTGTATATATAAAATACATCTTGTTCTATCGGGTAGAATTCAATCGTCTGAGAATTTTAGGTTGAATTTCTTTGTTTATAATGTAAAAACAACTCATGTTAAAATTCGACTACAAATTGAGAATAATATTTTCCTAGTGGCTTTTTGTTTGCAGTTGTATCGCATCAGACCAATTTACGTTCATCATTCAAGACTTCCTGATAAGAACTCGGAGACCATAGACTTCAAAGATAAGCATCCGACGGAGCGTAAATGTCTTAGCCGGTGCTGCTTTCCACGCAAATACTTGTGGATTTTCTCGCACTCTGAAATGTAAATGGGGGTTACCTTGGCGTTTGAAGGTCCCGACGGATGGTTTTCTAATTAGCGAGGGACAGCCTGATTGCCTAGTCAAAAAATGGCGGGCAAGTTTGCGCGCGGCGAAGATCCCGAATGTTGAGTACACGGTTTAACGAGGTTTAAGTGCGAGTAAAGTTAGTTGCGTACAATTCGGACTTTGTTTTGAATATTTTAGGGATGTATTACGGTTCTCGAAGGAAATCCAACATGGAAACAGAGAATTTGTTCATTAGCATTTTCAAGGAGGGAATCATGTAAAAGTGAATTGGATATCAGGTCGATTTGTTTCCTAACAGTTATTTCGAAAAAGTTATAGTTGTTACACATTATTCCAATAACTAAAATTATTTTTGAAATTTTTATTATAACAATGGAAGCAGCGAGAAAAAAATGAGACATGTATTGAAATGTGAAATGAATTTAATAATTACCATTTTAGAATAATAACTAATTACCAATGTAACATAACCAACAATAATAGTTGTGAACCAAATGTTCAATCCTAATAATTCTTATTAACGAGTTTCTCCAGAATGTATCATCGTATGTGGTCACAGCTTAACCTTTCTCAAAATACATTCAATGTAAGTTGTCGATTACGAACAAATGACCATCAAATTACATAATCTCGTTAAAAGCAACGACAGATTTTCTGGTCATAAAACGAGATCTTTTGAGCCGCCCATTGCAATCGTCCGAAACCCTCTGCCATAAACAGCATTTGCCGAAAGAATCGCGACGTTTTGGCTACGTGACGTCAGGAGGCGCCGCACAAAGCGACGGTGGTTGCTGGCGCGGACACCGGTACCCAATGAAAATGAATAATGGGCGGCGGGGGCGGCTGAAGAAAGACGCGCTAACGACGCGGCCGAGTCCATAAAGCATGCGGGGATAGTTTCGGGAGGGCCGGAGTTGGATTTCCAAAACCATTATTGCCGGGATTAGTGGATCCTGGCGATGCGCAGCCCTTTGACTACTGTTAGCGATATGGGATTAGCGGAGGGCTGCGCGGCGTCGGGTCGCCCCTTTCGCAAACATCAGACTCGCGTTAGTCGCCGGGCGTATTTCCGTCGCCATCCGGAGAAACCGGGGCCGCGCTTGTAATTCGATTTGGCGCGGGCTGACTGACCGGCGGCCCTATTTTGACGGAAATTTTATGGAAATAAGCGCGCCCACGGATATTGTACAGTTAAATTAGGTATCGATTTCGGTTAACTCGATAGCCTTCGGTGACACTGACATTGACGGAGGATGATTACAGCTTCGGAAAAGAGAATTGAAATGACGCGACGGCAACCGGTCGAAACCAGTCCTAATTTCGAAGGGGCGGAAAGTGGATTTCCGGTCCAGTCCATCTGGGTCTGGTTGTCAGAATCAGAATCCGCGATAAAGAGGATTGGGAGTGGTAATGAGTCTGCAGGGAATTTGATTATGCGATACTAAAAGAAAGGATTTATGACCGGTATGTAGCTGGTGGAGGTTTGGCTCCAGCGGAATCCGATTCAGCGAAATGCGCCCTCCAAAGGGTGCAATTTTCCCGAAGCTTTGTGGTCCAGGAGTAATTTAGGATCATATCACCCCAAACGTAATTAAACCCAGCCAGAGCCAAATTCTTCAAAGAAAGGCTCTTTGCATAAGTAGCCGAAATGCCGCACTTCCGGGCGTCTCCTATCCGGTGTCCAATTGGCGTAATTCCGTTGGACCAGTAATGGGAGCCGAGTGACCGCCAGCCCGGTTCTGCGAGTGAGGTCAGATGGGCTGAAAATATGTATATTCGCGTTAACTCCGTTACCTGTCTCGGCTCGAGCGGCGACCCCTGCGCGCAAAATAATTGCGCTTCTTTCCTAGGCAACGAGCAGGCCGCTTTCGAAACTAATTGGCCAAGATGGAGATATCTCGTGGCCGTCTTAATTGTCTCGTAAAAGCTGCACAACACTCTGCACAATTATAATCGCAATCTCCCGCTGCAATTGCGCGGCGTCCGGCTAACGACGGTTTTTTTATTTATCCGACCCTAACGTTTATGTTTCCGCCGTTAATGATGTTTCGTCGGCAGACCTTCGGTCGTCCGGAAAAACGTTCGCCGATTCGGCCAAAAGAACACATTTCAGAATTGATGGGAATAAACGGTGAGACTTTCGTGGGGGAGTTGGCTTCAGAGTGAAAAATTTTCCTTCCAGTTTGGCGTGACTGATTGCGCTTGGAAGCAGGCGTCCGATGTTTGTCAGTTCATCTTGGTATCAGAGATTACAAAAGTTATACGATACGCCACGTGATACGGTGGGTACCGATGGACAGTCTCCAGTTACGTCTGGAAACTTAACGAGATTAGGTCATTTTTGCAATCAGGAGTTAATGAAACACACCCGTGCTTTTCCTTCGCACTCCGCAGGTGTCGACCGCGTGAACTGACCGAGAACGCGATACTTATTGTCCTATTTACGCGCGGCAAATTGATGACAGACTGAATTACATACTAGTTCGTCACGGCGTCAGTGGTGTCAGCTTTTTTGATGACTGATGCACATGGGAAGTGACTTTTTCGCATTTCATTGACAACTTCCGACGAGTCAATTACTTCAAAATTTGCATGTGGAGTGGATTTAGTTAAAATTAAAAGGCAACTTGAAATGCCTTTTAATATTAACTAAATTATTGGACCTTTAGATTTTAAATTCGAAATTGAATTTCAAATTCCTTATTGATTTTGAAGAACAGGAAATTACCCGAAAGATTGACTGTTCCAAAGTGCGAATAGGTAATACCTGGTTAAATTTTGAACATGAACTTCGCTGTTATTGCCGGGCGCGAAGATGTGTACACCACAATTTAGTCGCTATAATCCCGTGTAATACGAGGACCGTTCTCATGGGGAAGTCCCACGCATCCAATTTATGGACCATCATCGATTACAGTGTCATTGAACGCCTCGCTCGACACGTGTGATTATCTTAATCAACATGCGCATAAGCTAGCACTTATTACCGCCGCCGAATTATCTATTCAATTAGAGCCCGCGACACCAACCACCGCAATAAGCTCGAGTCAGCGTCAAAATGCAAATTTGAAAATTGAACTCGCTTCGGCGCGAATTTTTCCGGCGCCCATCTTCTTTCGCTCCCGGAATGGCGGCACCCTCGCCTCCAAATTACGACAATTCGGTCCGGAGGAGCGCGCATCTCTTGCAGTTAAGATGCCGTGGGTTCGAGCAAACGACGTCTTCAATTGTCTTTTTCAAATCCTTTGTTGCGCCGCGAAATGAGACTCGGCGGACGATATTTCAAGAACTCGCCGGCGAGATCAGCGGCCGATAATAATTCAGCCGCAGGATACCGGCCAAGGGTGGAATTTCATTTTAATTCCGCACTTTTTGCGCCGTCGCCTGGCTTTGACAGGGGATGTTTCGTGCCGCGAGGTCGAAAATTTGAGTCGACACGGACGCCATCTTTGGTTCTTGAAAGCCGTCATCCTTTTTTACGGCCCCTTAATGTCCGAGGAAATTAAACGGCGACTTGGAACGCCCGCTGAAATACCGAATCTCCGCACCTCAATCACAGAAATGATTCCAGCGACGACGTAATTCCACATGCATTACCGGCGTAAACGGCGCCAAATGTAAATCGCGGCGAAATTCCGGGTGCCCCGGATGATATATTATTCATATCGGGCGTGTATATTAGGTGCGCGACATTTTTTGAAATGTTCAAACATAATCATACTGTCTTGCTCGGCGTTCGTTCGCGGAGGGTCTCAAAGTAGAGGTCGAGATTCGCAATTTAACGAACGTCGCGGCGCGTATTACGTGAGAGGCTTGCGTAGCAGCGGAAACGAAAATGAAATTTACATTTTTTTCTCTTCCGCGGATATCAATCCCGCGCTCCCCTCTGCCTCCGAAAGACGTCTGCGCCTTTGTCCTACCGACTGCGTCTATTTGCGGGATATTGCTGTTTATATCAAATGTCAGCGCGGGTTATACCGCGTTTTTTGCCCCGAACATTTCTCCGTGTGCAACTGCGATTCGATTGCTTTGATATCGATGCATAGTTTGGATGGCGAATTGCAAATCGATAACCATGTTACGAAATATTCCGAATGTCGTTTACCAGAAAAGCAGCTTTGCGAAAGTAACGTAAGTTTTTTGCGTAAGGAAAATGATAGCCGCAGGAATAGCGCTGTTTTTAATTAAAAGTAATGGAATGTGCGGGCAGTATTTTTCTTTTGTAGATCTGCGGAATGAACGAGCTGGAGAGCCAACGCGAAAACACCGGGTAAATTCTGCGCGGCCATTTAAACGAGAGCCGAGCCATTTGGTGACCATTATTGTAACATTCTGACAATGCAAATAGCCCAGTTAGACGAATGGCGGTTTTGGTCTGTTTAGGTGTCGGGTGACCCGTGATGTAATGGGCCCGTATTTTGTCGAACAACAGACTATTGTGCAGACATCGAGAGGTACGAGTTTTTTATGTTTGGACAGCTACTCTTCACGATTTATTCAGAAGTATTGTTGTCAGTTTTAAAAAATTCTTGAATTTTTTTTAAATGGTGCAGTTAGACTTAAACAATGTACATCACACATAACCTATGTTTATTTTTCACAACATTTTAGGGTGATTTAATGAAAGTGTCCATGTAAGTAAATAGTTTGTCCAAATGAAACGTAAAATAAGATGCCATCAACCTTAATCGCTTAAATCAAGCACCTGAAACTGAATAGATAGCAACGTTTATTAAGAACACCCAAGATAATGAGTGCGTGTAAATTTAATGTTTAGTCAGCAAATGTTCTAATTTGAAACATGTGTTTCACAAAAGCCACATAAAATTATGCATAATCGTTCGGTGCTGGCATCTGTTGGCCATTCGCATTGTATAATAGAGCAGTACATCGTCAACGGCACAAGAACCTGCTTCCGAAATAGGGCCTAAGTGTCATGCATTATCTTTAACTGCTCGTCATCCGACAAAAACAAAAATTAGTCTAATCGTCCAGCATGATACATGCTCGGGCTTATGAAACTGACGGAAAACTCTTTCCGACAAAAATTACCGTGAAATTCCAATACTTCATTGAATTATAGGGCGACTATAAGTAACAGACATTAGGTCATACTAAAACACAAAATACGATCAATTTCCACTGAAATTTTATTCTTCTTGGAAAACACTTTCTACATACATTTCAAGGCGAGAAATCTACATTTTTGTACCGTACAGTCTTAATAAAATACAACTTATCCCGCCTTTTCCTGTTCAATTGATATAAATCGCTGCGGCAAATTAAATTACTTTTTCATATAAGAATTTACGACCACACCTGACTCAATATAAATTAGTCGAATGAATTCTACGACTGCAAATCCGCGACTAATCCCTCGCGCGAGTCACGGTAAACTGTAAATAAGCATTATGCTCGCGATCCCGACTAAGCGACGCGATTTCGCGTATACGCCGAGAATCGTAGAAATTAATCGTATCATCTTTAGAAAAGGGTGTAGCGAGTTACGTAAGCGCGGCGCTGAGTCTATTCTGAATTCGCCATTGAAATTCAACAGGCATTCAGGAAGACGTCGTTCATCTTGTACTTCTGAATAAAGCTTGCCTAGGATGTTCAATCTTACAAGCTGAAGACTATAAGTGTAGACGAATAACTGCGTTTCATACACAGGTGCTTGATGGATTACGCCGCTCATACAACGGGGGTCTCCGTAAATATCGCATTACACTTTGTCCATCAATCTTCGCTGGTCTCGTCCTTGCGAGAAATGGGAATGGAGCATTTCTTTTTCATGACTCTTTCCTAATTAGTCCGAAGAAGTACTAGGTTTTCTCTACGACCTGAAATGTATTTCAGTATCAGAGTCTTAGACAAAAAAGTTACATGTGCCATTGTTTACTAAGAACGTTGCTTTAGTTCACAAATTTGCATTTCAAATTGAATTAATAATCTCGACGAAAACGCGCATATATATCAGGTGTTTTTGATGAACGGCTGGATGAATAGTGTCGGAAACACCCGTTATAAGATGTTCGGTATAACCCACCAAGATATTGTAGGTGATGAAGTCTACTATACATCACGGAGGGGTTCTTACGATATGAAAATTATTCCATGTGTACTGTGGGGACTGCAGCCAAGGATTTCTGTCATAAATTATGGGAATTAATGATTTAACCCTCGGGACCCGATTCGCGCATCTCCGAAATTCCACTTAATACACTTTTTATTGTACATTAACCCGTCCGATTCCATCAAAAGTGCACGATTTACGATTCGACGTTACGAATTTACAAATCTGCAATAGCCCCATTTGGAGCTTTAAACCCCCGATACAATTTAATATTTACAAGTCTGAAATGTAATCGTGCAGATTTGAATGCCAAATTTATCACTGGGAGTTCGATTTGACGTTTAATGTATAGTCCATTGTGCTGCACCGCACTGTAAAATGCGCGTTTTGCGAACTCACAATGAAGCTTCTCTAAACACCCAGCTTGTCCTGGATGAATCAATTGGTAAGTATATGAGACGTCGAGCATGGAAAAAAACGAATGCCCACTCACCGTTCGTAGGAATCCTGAGTCGTGCAGAGCTCGCTCAGCATGCAGTCCAAATCGTTCGCCAGCGAATTGAGCAACTGCAAAAGGCAAAAAATGTATGAAACATTCGCTCAATGAAATATTCTGCCGACTTTGTCAGCTGTCGGACTTCTTTCCACGCAAATCCGACGTCTGTTTGCAAACGCGCAAGACCGACGTTTTTTGCCACTTTGACGATAAACTACAACCGATAACACGGAGAGAGAAAGCTTTATCGAAAGGGAAATCCTGTTTTTAAATTGTCTAACTTTAAACTGTCGACGGCGATATGATTTTCGTGTGAACTCGAGTCAGTTTTGCTCGAAACGACTGGACAAATATTGCAACTGGAGGGAAATCGCAGGAAATAAGTGCACCGATTGCACAATGTTCAGTTCGGTCGAATGCGAAAGCGCTTTCTGGTGTATCCGTCATTGGCGTAATCTTTGCGCAAACTTGGCGCCGAGTCAATAAAAATATGAAATAAGAGGCCCGGCTGCATTTCGGATTACCGGCGTGTGTAAACAGCGCGCCGCTGGATGCCGCGTATTTACGCAGCATCTCGCGAAGACGAGTTTGGAAATTAGAGCCTTTCTCATCGCTGAGCGCAATTTCAGTGTCAATATTGAACCGGCGGAAGATATACGCGTCGGATGAAGTTTTGTCGCGAGTAATATCGCGCTCCGCGTATTGTACGCGTCAGAGGCTTAGTTGCAAAATTGATTCGTGTTTTAGCCTGAATAAGCCGGTGTGATTCGATTTTCACATTTTTTATTTTCGGTTAATGCGAAATTGAAAAACGAATATTGAAAAATAACGCGTGAACAAATATGTAAAATGAAAAAAAGTAATTACTAAAACAAAGTTTGGAACAAGTATTACACACTTTTTAGGTTATGTCGAAAAATATATCTGTTGATTCTAAAATACTGGTTCTTATGAAAACCGATTTGTAATTATGTATTTCAATATGATTTTCCGAACGATTTAGGTTCTCCCAAATTTGAGTTGGTATTTACCAAGTGGTAATTGAGAATCGATTACAATTCCCTGCACACACATCCATCATTCTCCTGAAAATGATAAAAGCCAAGTAACCCCAAAGGTCTACAAAAACATTGTAGGTCAGACCCGGGTAATAATAAAGGAAGCCTTGTCAGTGCAGCGTAAAAAGACAACGCGGGAACGGAAAAATTCGGGCTATCGATTGGGCGAATGAAAAGTCGGCGTCGCTGAAAGGAAACACGGCGCTCTCGTAAAATATAATAACATCTTTCTTCTCGTTATAGAAAACGAGGTCTAGGCATGAAATACGGGCTTGTGCGCGCGTACGCACACAAAATGTCGGGAATCTCGCTCACGTTCATATATACATAAGATAGCCGGTCATTGGCCATGGGCACTTATGGGGATCCGTAACGCGCGGCTGGGGTGTAGCCATGGTTGCAGCGCGGTTTTAATATATCGACGCTGCAACGGGAGTACATCATACGGGCCTCAAAAGTGCTCATAAAAATGTAATCAGGCCGCTTCTCATAGCCAACATCTCCAATGACAAGTTGATGGCATCGCGAGCGTTATGGCCTTCGAATAAAAGTGCCGTATTTTCGGACGCTGAAACATTTACGTCGTGCAGATTCATTACTCTTACGACACTTTCGTCGACTTATAATGGTTACACGTGTTTCCCTTTCCTCATTTTTTTTTTTTTTTTTTTTTTGATAACACTTAGAGAAGGGATCGGTTTTTGTAAACCATCTTTGCCGAAAATAGATTGTAAAGTGCGACGTGATAACTGACATGCTGCGGTGTGAGTGTTAAGATAACTTGATCGACATCAGCATAACTGTTTCTTCGTTGAATAATAATTCGAGTATCAGTTATGGCGTTCAATAAGAAATAGGTAGCGAATGAAATCCAATAAGCGATTGATTAAACCGCCACTCGAACGGAGTTCGCAGGCCGCATTATCGTGCGGCGAGTTTTTTTAAATTTCAATTACACTCAAGGCTGTAAAGAGCGCGGAGCAATAACGCAAGACAAAGCCCGGCAGTATCCGAGGCGAAAGGGACCGTGCGGTGCTGATTGGATTTAATCCGTTTAATTCGGAGAATGAGTTTCAGCGGACCATTTTAATTCGTGCGCGGGCATTCTTAACCGCCGGCCGAGTTTGAATTCTCGCTTCTATTGAAAAACCGGCGACGTTTTTCAGTCGCCGATAAACGCGAATAAACAAACGAACGAAAGCGAACTCGACCCAAAGTTACTTGCCGCAACCAAGTTTTCCGTAAAACTTGACAATGGGCGAATTAGTCGGGACTCCTTTCGCGTGAAAAAAACGCGATCCGAATTATTATAATGTTCGCGCTCAAAGCAACGTCGGCTAATTTGATTCGAGTGTTTATTACCGGTCTATTCATCGAGGTTGGTTTTCCGTAATGCAATTTACTCGCGTCGAAGTAAAGCAACGGTAATTGGTGTGGAGAGTATTAGTTATGCTTTGGCGCGAATGTCGATTAATTGAAAATTAAATCGGCGCAGCCGGCTTTTTGTACCCGGAACCGGCTGTGCCGAAAAAATGAATTTAGACCGATCGAACGGCGGCGAAAGTCGATAAATCATCGGACACAATCGGCGCGGATAAGAAAACGCGGCTGCGTTTGGCGATCGTGAAAAAGCGCCGATACATTTATCGTCGCCCGATGACACGGATATCTGGCCGTTCCGAATTCTCCGCGCTCGGCTGCCCACGTGACTCACATAAACCGATACACGTGTATTTGTCAGACGGTTGATTGCCAGCAGCGGCATTCCGCGGGCGCTAATCAATGCTAATTCGATGCTTTCTCGTAATTGATCAAGCACACGCGACGCGCCTCGACTAAATCCCGGCCGACGTGATTCAGTTGTAAAACAACTCCAGTTCACAGCACCTTATTTCGACAATGTCGCTTTGCACCGTTCGACAGAGAAATTAGCGAGAAAACATTCTAAAATTGTCGGCATTCTAAAAAATATTAGGTTAGCGATGAAGCTAATACCTTATTTTATATATGAATCTTCTCATGCTGCAAAGATATCTATTGATGAATATAACATTTAGTTTATGTAGAGAAACATTATATTCTTATCCGGAAATAAATTTTTCTTGAAATGAAATTGTAAAGGTTTATATTGATCAGACATATTTTTAGGAACTGGATTTAGTTATCTCACTGGATTTAGTTATCTCTGGGCAAATCATCATGATTTGACTCGCAATATTGTAAAACCTATTTTTATTTGCATTACATTCAGGATATACTTATTACACGTATATCCACTACGATTTTCAATTGTATTTCCATGTCCCTTGATTCTTATTGCAAAAGGAAATATTTTTGAACCAATATCAAGGAAAACTTTTGATTAGAATATTTCTCTCAGACTCAGTGGACTGTTTTTAGAGTAACTTTGCCCACAATTCCTCATCTGAAATATCGTGTGAAAAATTCCCTTTTTCATCGATCGTAATAGAGTAGTGTGATGAAAAAAGCAGTTCCAATCACCGAAACGGGTTGTTTCCTCGGAAAAAGGTGACCCTTTTTATTTGAGCAGTGAAATGAACTCGTTACCAAATGAAGCATGTAAAGATATAATACGAAATTGGAAGAGATCAAGAGAATTGGCGGTGATACCGGAGAGCATGAGATTGGATTGAAAATTAATCAGCGACGCTTCCGCGTTGTCTGCGCCGGGGCACGGAAACAACGAAGAGGACGCAGTGGGAATTACGATCTCGGCCGGAAGTGAGAAACTGCCGAATGTTACTATTCGATTGAACAACCGGTAGCCGGGCTCGAAATTAAATTGGCTACTTTGGACGAGCATGTTCCTCGAACTTTGTACGGCCGATTCCCCCGTGCGATTTCTCAGTTGAACCCGCTTCAGTTACAAAAAGTACGGTGCTTAGCTCGATTGGCGAATCGTTCGAGGTGTGCTGAACACGGTCCAGGAGAAATGATCGATGAGGTGACGCCGACGTGAAACGATTAATGGTAAAAGAAAAGAATCTAAAAAGAAATATTGTGCGGATAGAAAATTAAACAATTTTGAAATTTAATTAATTCTAAATGTAACGATTAAGAATAAATAAACGATTTTAAGGTATAATCATGGGAAGGGAAAGTATCAAAACTGTTTTTTTCTTTCCTTATAAGTTTTAATAATTATAAATATTTTTTTTGGTATTTACCAATTGAAATTTCTTCTTGGGAATTTATGCCACATAATTATTCATTGAAATCCGTAATATATTGTGATTTTTTTATACAATTTCGTTCCAATTTCGTTCCAATTTTTTTCTAATGTTTTAAATTTCCAATTTTGATCCACGAAAATAATTGGAACGAAATGATTATAACGAAAGGCCCAATTTTATGAATAAATCAACATATTCATAATAGTAGAATTAAGAAACCTAACCATACAAGTTATCCAAACGATGCGGTTAAAGTTGCTCAACAAAGCTTGTCTAAAGTGTGTACAAATCATGATCATTAAATGCGTGTGAAAATCAGATAACCGAAACCCGGTGTGTTACGCTGTGCGTAAAAGTAAACTGCGGAATACTTGACTACCGTCGCGCTCAGAGATATCACAGTTTATGATGTGGTTTCTGGGTTAGCCCGGGATAAGAGGGCAGTATGTGCCACGATCATACTCAAGCGTGAACATCAATTTCAATGCGTATATATATAAAACGCGACACCAGGACTGGTGTGGAATTTGGAAAAATGCGAATGTCCGTTGGCAATGCATTAAATTCCACGGAGAAATTCCTGAGCGGCGAACGAAATAGGTTATGAGAATACGTGGAATTTGGATCGGAAGATTGGAAAATTGAACGCGACGTTTTCTTTGCTTTTGCTTTTCAGAGCCTACCATTCCATTGTTTGTGCAATTATATATAATACAACGCTTGACAATGCAATCAGCGGGAAACGGCTGCAACAAACATTAGCGGAAAGCGCGCACTCACTTGTGACTCTCTCGTTAGATTTAAATATTCACTGAACACCTGCGAACGGCGTTATTATGTGCATCATTTCGAGCGGCAAGTACTAAGCGCCAGATGTGTTCGTGGTCGATAAGTTTGAACGTCGTGCGCCACGGTTCTTTTCCTTTTCGCCCTATCTTGATACTCGCGCGGTTTAATGAACGGACGGAATTATTTAACCGAAGACCTTTAAAATTACGTAAAGCGTCGATCCTTAATAAGATTTGTGCAATTCATTGCGCGTTCGAACTCTAAATTAAGGTCGCATTTCAACGCTTACCGCGGCCAATTAATTGATATCTAACTCCGCATGGCATTTCATTGACGTTTTACTCTCAATCGCTTATTAAGTAAATCGGTCGCATAATATTTAATTTATATGTCAGATCAGGCGAATTTACGACCACTTCAGACCACGCGCCAATATTAACAAACCATAATATTACACCGAGAAAAAAAAATTCGTAAAACTTTACGAATCTTACGTTCTAATTTCTGCGAACCTCGGTTCGTAATGCTTTACGAAAAATTCGTATTTTTTGCCATATATATCGTAAAAGTTACGATATATATTGTACCTTTTACGAATTGGTTTCTCAGTGTAATTAATTATTCGACGGAAAATTATGTTTTGCCATTTTTTTACATGTTGAATAATACGAGGTTTTAAAATGGCGCATACCGAAGTCACAGCATGCGGCGCGTCCGAATTCTATGGTAACGCGAACATCGATTGCTTCGCAGCGAAATTGACGGTTGAATTGTGCGAAACACTAGTGTCACTGAGCACTTCCGGCCGACGGCGCAGACTCACGCGTTAAGATCGCGGAAAACTCGCGGCAGCTACCAGGCCATGGCACTATTCGGAACCCAACTACGGTGGATTCTTCGGCAATCAATACCGACAGTGTACCAACCGGAATTGCTATAGCAACACATAATCCAAACAGAATATCGACATTTGTGTTTGTAAAACGGCAACAGCTGTCAAATTATCCCCCATTCGCTTCCAATTCATGGTAATCGACGAGTCTTAAAGGAAAGTTCACATTTTTATTGGCCTTTTATGGAACAGTTGTTTCGTGAACATATGCGTCAGTGACAGCGAGAATTCTAGTTGTGAACTTTCTGGAGAACGAAATTCGGCATTTCGATAAAGACATAAATGACTGGATATAGGAAAAATTAATACGCCAAAATGAACAATATATTTTCAAACACTGACCAGTAGTCGATAATTCCTAGAATGAGACCATTTTTATCAAGTTCTAGTTTTAAGCATTTTGGTTGTGAAATTTGGTTTATTCACCATAAGTTTACATCCAAAAAGGACTAAAACTTGGTCGAAAACGGTCTCACTTTCGGAATGATCAAGTTTTGATGAATATATGACAAAATTTTGTTACTCGGAGTGAACAGGCAATTAGTTCAATCAGTTTCGATTATTCCAAAAATTGTACCCGATCGAACGGGTATGAATCGAACGGGCAAAAATTGTACAGACGGTCGTTTTTAAATTGTGAGTGAAATTTAAAAACGACCGTCATGCGATATCTCCGTGCGCTGCGCCGCATTTTCTCGATGGACCTATTTGAATAATTTGCCATCGAAACGGGCAGCGCGCCGACGTCACAAACCATAAATCGCGCGTCGTGTTTTCCGGGGCTGACACTGGAATATGAAAAAGCGCCCGCGAATATCAGGGTCCGCTCGGACGTGGTCGTTCAAGATTGAACAGTCAGGCATTGTCGCGATCCTGCCACTTTGTATGAAAAATCGCGGGAACTGGTGCGAGCGAGATACTGCGCAAGTTCGCCTTGGCAGTCTCGAGCGGAAGTCAGGCGTTCGTTCCTCCGGAAATTCCATTCTTTCGTTCGGCCGTATGCTCGACTGGCTTAACAACCTGTCCCACCTGTGCATTACATGCTTAAATGCTCCACAAAATGATCCTGATTATCCCGTCGCTGCTTTCTTCTCGCCATCGTTGTTTCTCCTATTATCGAGGTGATAAAATTGACGATCGAACGCTCCCGCTGCGCAATCTTTTTACAGAACAGCTGTCGTTTTGCCTGGGAAAGTGCTTTGATGAATGCTTTCGTGACGATTGTCGCAATTATTTTCAAATTTATGCACTCTCTGCCCTTAATGAGTCAAAGGAAAACTCTTCAAACTCTCATCACAATCTTCACTTTCGATCGAAATTGCGTTTGTACGGTTTTTACAGTATGCGACGAAGGAAAAGTTAAAATGGTATTGTACTATAACTATGTGCAAGTTCTGGGCTCTGAAATGCAATGACCAACGTAACTACGAGAAAAATAAAAAGACAATGATAAGATTCAAAGGTTATGCCTCAATCTCACTGTCAGTTGTGTCAACGAACTCTTGATCATTAACCTTTAAGAATCTGAGCCCGACACTTTATCAAATGTAAATCTTCCGAAACGCAATGAGATCAAGAAAAGAAGGCGCGAGGGTTTTCATGCGTTAACATAAATCCTGGGTCCAATCAACCTAAAACGATACTAAATTATTAGCAGTCTTGGTCGGGAAATTCACGTTTGAGCACATCCCTTTTCTCGAAGTTGGCGCGCGGTAAACGTACGATGCGACGTGACGTGTGCTTTCAGGTTCACGAGGATGATTTTTTCTCGCCAAGTTTTCAACGTCAGACTGCATCTTTAAGGCGACGATTTCAAGGGAAACTGACGGCCGCTTGCCAGTTTCGATCATTGATTTCTTCCGCTCGTCGCACTTCACACATGTTCGTTGTAACATTAAACTGCGCGTTCCTGATTATAATACAAATTTCAGACAGCTTTAAGCAGGTGCAATAACAGGCAATGGAAAAAGAGAAAATGAAATGGAAAAAATGAAAAGACCTTCAATGGAGAATGCTTAATTAATTTCTTCCCTTCGCTGAATTTATCTGTTTATTCTTATACTTAATTAAAAAGAGCAACAATAGTCCCCGGATGAATGAAGCTTCAGTTTTTTAATCTAGGCAATGATCGCATAATAAAAAAAGTTGGAGTATTATCGTCGCGACAATAAACAGGTGAAAATAAAAATTAATTTGCAGGGACGGACAATGAAAAGGCCGAATCGTCACGGATGCAAATGAAGCTCTTAATCGTGCCTATGGGAAAAATTTTACGATCAACCAGAGAGCGCGGCAGTGTGAAGAAGTCCTCGGATTTTTTCTTTTTCCGCGTCTCGCTGATTCGCGGTGGGAACGCGAGGCGTCGGTTATTATTGGCGCGGAGCGACGAGCGACGTAATCGGGGAAACCGGGACTCATGATTATTTTGCCCGGCAAGATGGAACGGCGCATTAATGGCTCTGCGCAACGCGAGCGCCAATCGATCACCGGCGGCTACAATTAATCGGACATCAATCGCCCGCGGCTGACGTTTCGTTTCGAAAATCTTGCCGATATCCAGATGCCCGGAAACGTTGCTCTCGGTGATATGCTGCGAATCAATTAATACGGATTGACGCGTCATCCTTTCCCCAATCGACGCGGTTTTAATTAAAAGCGCTTTTACGTTTCACTTTTTTTGTAAATAGGAAATGTGCAAAAAATATGTTTAGACATTTCAAAGTTCTGTAGTTTATGTGGGGAGGAGAGAGAATAAATCCGTTGTGTCATGTTACATTCGGGAAGAAACAAGTTTATAAAATTAAGGGAACCTGGAAGTGTGAGGTGACCTTTGATCCCCTTAATGAGCTTTTCATAAATATTCGTTGAAAGTAAGGTATTTATTGAAAAATTGATGAACGACGTATTATTGAAATATGGTTATATAAATGCAAATTCTCGAACAATAAGCGGAATTTTTACATCCATCAGTTAGCACAAAACTCGAGCGAATTTTACAGACAATTTTGCAGCCAAATTTTATTCTTGCATTTGTAGGTTCCAATCGAGTGAAAGGAAACGCGATAGAAATGAAGGAATGGTAATTCCTTTCACGGTAAAACGGATAAATTTGATTTAATCTAACGCCAGCGTTTAATAAACATCTATTATTTTTATGTGTTTAATAACTTAATTACATTTTTATCGGGTTTATTAAATCAGAGCCTAAGTATGTCGTAACAATAATTTTAAACAATTTATTTTCTAAGAGTTTCTCTGCTACCTGCAATACAGAAAATATCGGGGAAAAATTAATAGCCTTTCGGAACACGTTAGCAATTACGTTGATGATTGTGTTACCTTTAACCTAGCACTATAACTCGGGACTGCTTATACGATCGAACAATTCTACTGTTAAGGTGTTTCATTATGGAAGCTGTAAAACTTGTTTGAAGACATTTTTTAATTTCGAGATAGTAAAGGCATCTAAATATATTTATTTGCAATTGCAACTGGAGGTCATCTATTGTACATTTGCAGTTTGTATACAACGCCTCCCAGTTGTACCCCATATATAGAGAAAAATATTCTATGAAAAATTATTAGAATTCCAGTAACTTTTACCATATCATAAAGGAGTCGCGACGTATCGTATCCCATTTGGACAAATTTATTATATCTTCAAAGGAAACATTACTACAAATTACAATCAATTTTACTATACCGTCTGGGAAAAATTCTTCGAAGTCATACTAATTTTGCTCAGATGGGAAAGAATACGTCGCGACTCCTAAATGATATAGTAAAATTTACTCAAACCTTTTTCTCATTCCCCTTAATTAATTATCATCGTTCTGTTGCCAAATATTTAACGTCCAAACCACGAAAATTACGCATTACTCACTATAATTACGTACGGTACAATTTATTAATTAAAACACGCTCGGGATGATGCGACACGGGTGGCTGGAAGCAAATCCGTCAGCCGGCTGTCCGTCAGCGGTGCTCATTAATGGAAACACGAACTGCCACGCCGCTTCATTACGGTGTCGAAATTCAAGTCGCGCGCAAAAAGGGACGCGCCGGGCGATCCGTCAAACGCGCCTCTCGATAAGCGGAAATGAAAAAGCGCGCGGCGTTACATTAATCGGGCGCGGCCGAATTAAACGCGCGGCGCGCGCATTTACATTTTCGATGCACCCTTTCCCTCCGACATCGCCGGCGCGCGACGGAATTTCATAAAACGCCAGATAAATCACGAAGTTTCTGTTGCGAGAACATCATAATACGACGCCGCGCGTTTTGAAATATTAGCGCCGCCACGTTTTTTAAAGGGACCGGGGCCACGTTTGGGACATCCAAGTGGAAGATGCGCGCACGGGAGGGTAGGTTTGTGTCGTTCCTTTGACGCCGATTCTAATCTGAATTTATGCGCGTTTTCATTCCGCGTTGTTTTTTACTCGTGTCCGTTCCGGCTCGTTTCGCTGATCGATGGATTTTCATTAAAACGACACCGCCAAACTAACCACTTTATTGCGAAAATGATACGATATTATCAAGATTGTAAATGCTTGGAGATGTTGACTAAATGAAATATACACACAGGAACATTTTTAGTGAAAATTTCGTAATGTAATGTAACGGTTGTACAATAACGAATGTTCATAAAAAATGTAGCTTCGAATAATAAAATGTACTTAGAAAGGGATGCAATTTTATTTTTCCTTAAGGGGTAATACCACCTTTGAGGTGAAAAAAATCGATTGTTAGTTTTTTTTTCTAGTTGATTATACTCTGAAAAAACTAACCTAAAAATTCGTTTTGAATGAGAATTATTGTTTATCATAAAATGAAACGTCGCGGATTTTCGCCACACGATCTAGATTGACTAGAGCGGAAGTCATACCAAAATCCAAGAACCTCGCGAAGACGCAAACTACTCCGCCGAGCATGAAACAAGATTAATCGACACAATAGTCAAAGTTCAAGAATCGAACCGCCCCGATGAGTCGACGGGCGCCGACTAAGAGCGGGCCGAACTCAAAATATCAAACCCGGCACGTCGCATCCTGTTCTCCGCCTTGATTATAACATCGCTTCCTGAAACGCGATTACGCAATCCGCGCTGCCATTAAAAGTTGCGTCACGTAGGCAGCGGTCGTTTTTTCCTCGCAAAAAGACAACGGAAGACGAAGACGAACGACGCCCGGGAAAAATCGAAGCACTTCGCCGTGCACTTTTCATTAAAGTTGCGCCGGCTTTTATGAGCCTCCTGAGTGAAAAACTTGGAATTGGCCCCGAATCCGGCGGCTTAAAGCCGCCGAGACAAACGATCCGCGTGCGCCACGCACGCGGTTCGCTCGAGCGGAAGAAACGCGCGAAAAGTTCGGCCGACGCCCCGCTAACAGATGTCCCGTCTCGGCCGACCCCCCGACCCGAAATGTTTGCCCAAGTCCTTGTACAAGGTTGTAAGCCGGGGAGACCTTGCGTAACGCCGCGCCAAGTGGTTCCGACGGAGATTAGAGGCGGCGCATAAACGTAATATTAGGCGCGCTTACGTAATGCTGCTGGTTCGCAGTTTTGGAAAATTGTCTGGCGAAATTCCGATAGATTGTTTATAAGGGGTGTGAAGACGGTTCTGGTTATTTTCATTGTCGAGGTGGCTGTAGGATCGATGGGGTTAAATGCTACGGTGTGAAAAATCAGGATAATGGGTCCTGCAGTGCAAACTCAGTTATGTAAAATTACGTGATATCACGTAATATTGTTGGCGTAACGTTTCACGAAATTTTACGTGAAAAACATGGAATTTTTCGTGAAACGAGTAAATTTTCGATAAGTATCGACATTGTTTAGGGTTATGAGTATGTGGCTGCTGTTAATGTGTCAAACTGTTTTTGAGAGAAATGTGGGTTCGACTGTTCTGAACTCGTAAACAATGAATAAATGGTTTCGAACAATATTTAGTAAAACGTTAGGATTTAATTAGAAAATTGCATATAAATAAAGTTACCACATTATGTTACGTTGTTTTCATGTAAAATTAAAGTTTTCATGAAAATTTACGAACACTCTAAAAAATACTCTGGTTGCGATAAGAATACAGTCTTTTATATGCTAATTATATGTCGATAATAGGAA
This sequence comes from Ceratoteleas bidentatus, assembly GCA_022817645.1. NCBI lineage: Eukaryota > Metazoa > Arthropoda > Insecta > Hymenoptera > Scelionidae > Ceratoteleas > Ceratoteleas bidentatus. The sequence continues at coordinate 46,331 of JABFPB010000223.1, forward strand.
TCCGGTAACCGTAATTGCGGTTCATGGCCTAAAACTATAACCTAATAACGTCAAAATCAATAAAAACGTATATTTGAGAATCTATTTACTTACGGTTACCGGATTCCATTCTCGGTGAGATAATACTTTTATAGTGTAGTTTTTAAGTAAAATTACAATTTCACAGAATTTTATTTAATATATAATGTAAAATCTCGCGACTTTTATACTGCAAGGTATTATTTTTTCGGTTACCTTGTAAAATTACTCAAAAAATTCTATTTAAATCACATATGGGTTGAGGAATTGCACTTTAAAAGCGTACACTGTAAAAACTGGTGTTTGAATTTCAAACACTTGGGAGTCATTTTTCAAACGTTTAGATGTGTTTCGCGAAGTGTTTTGAATGTCGATCAGTCTGTATTCATTTTCTAATGAAAATTGCTCTCAACATATACTAAAATCGATAAAATGATGAAATATACCTTAAACATACCAATTAAACCCCATTAAATGCCATGCATTTTCATTATTTTCGCTAAAATGCAAACCTAAAAAAGTTTTAAACACATTAAATGTTTAAATTCTAAACGTTTGAACTTTTAAAACATCAGTTAAACACCAGTTTTTACAGTGCATGGTTTCTCTAATCATTTTTATGGTTACAGCACAGATTAATAGGTTTTCTTACTATATTTTATAGTTAACGCTTAATTAGTAATTAATTTGTTGGGTATACTACATTTTTTTATGTAACGTTTTTTTCAGATTTATAAGAGGATAAATTATGCATTTAAAATAGCTCGTAGCTAACGCGACTTAGTCGATACATAGTAAGAAAACATTATTACGGAAATGTGCACTGAAAAGAACGGCATTAGGAACATGCTCTTTGCCTTATTTAATAGTTAAACAACAGTAGGTAATTGTCCATAAGCAATGGCAGGACTTCTTTATCAAAATAGCAGAGCAACTACAATTTCTTTAAGCCACGCTTAAATCTTGTCAAGCGATGTTTAACGTTCGTTGAACATTATTCCACAACCTCGAAACGCAAAGAATTTCGCGAGCTACAGTTCTGCGGTTTGGTTCCACGTTGGTTCGCCGATTCGAACAAAGTGCAACACCCCGTTGCTGCATCGACGTTTGCATATTTGAGGGCCATAACTTATACCGATGCTAAGATATTAGATTCCACGGACATGATGTACTGCATTTTGCAACACATCATCGTGTATTCTAATTCAGTTCTCGCGGCGCACGACACACTCGACAATGACACTTTTAAACAACTCGAGATTTACAATCGTATGCAAACGAGTTCGCCAGTGAAACTGCATGTGAAATTCGTTTTTAATACGAACTTTTATGCGGTGTCCGAACGCGAGTTTTCGTCCCGCCTGGTTTGCGGGAAACGCCTTTTTGACGTCGCGACATTCCTAAATTACTTCGCGGAGAAAGTGACGTCGCGGGACTCGAACGAGAAAGCCACTTAAATATTTGCCCTTTAGAACAACAAGATACCCGATAGGTCTAATTGAAACACGATCGGAATGAGATTGGATTACCCATGATAACGGAAAAATATGAATGGTTGAGTGTGCTTACTGGTGTCGATGTTTCCGGTTAAGCAGTTCAGCCACTAAATATTCTTTTTTCAAGACCTCCAACACTGAGAAAACGAGAAAATAAAGACAACTAATAGTATATTTTTAAGCAAGGGAGTAAAACCCCGAGGTTACAACGATATTTTTCGTTACACATGCAAGTAGAGGTCGAGTTTTACTCCCTGAAATTGCGGGAGAAA